>PISW01008663.1:0-70779 GCA_004023785.1 Mungos mungo | reverse complement strand
AAGAGTGAGCCAGTAAACAAAGATTTGCATCTGGAGGCTAAATTGCAAATATATTTTGGCGACTGTCTTGCTGAGCTAGACGTGAGTGGCCAAGGCACACAAAAGATTCAGTGTTAATTCTCCATCCCCCAAGATTGCTGAAGGCAATGTCGGGGCGCTTTTTGATATGCATTTGACACTGTTTACCTGGTGTCTGACGTAGTCAACTCCTTGTTCTCCCCGCCCTGAAAAGCCTATATAATACAGCTTTTCGAATAAACGCTCTCTCTTCGCCTGATCAGAAACCGTGAGTTGGGTTCTTGCTTGCTGCGTCTCCCTCTGTCCCCTTTTTCTTTCCCTCCCTCGGTCGCCGGTCGGGGCAGATGGAGGCGGGTCCCCAGCTGATGGGGAGCCCACCTCTGTTGTGTCTGCTCCGACCGGGGACACGTTCTAGCTGGGAACACGCCCGGACCTGGCTAGCTAGCTATTCGCGGCACCTGCCGCCCTAATCCGCCTTAGAGACAGAGCCCGAGTCCCGTGCCGCTGCAGCCCGGAGTGGAATGACGGACGGACTTGCGACTTCTGGGTCCAGCGATTTTAGTCCCCTGCGGGAAACAACTAATAGGAGCGAACAAGCGTTCCGGGGTGGACGATTAGGTGCCCGGACCGGGCATCGGACTTAGACAATTTGATATAGATGCCTGGACCGGACCTTCGGGTTTAGACAAATGAAAATGAATTAATTAATCATGAGAATGTTTTTGCCAGAAAAGGTAAGTCACATAAATCAAGTCATCTCTATAATTCTTTTGAATTTTGCCAAGTTTAGATGTTGCAATATCCACCTTTCTCAATTTATTTTATTCAAATATTGGAATATATTTATTTAATTAAAATGAAAAAAACTATTAAAATATTTTTCTCTTCAGGCTGAGTAAAACAAAACCCAATGACTGAATTTCAATATTGTCCTATTTGAGCTCTTACTACTTAATTTATTTATTTCTACAAATGAATAATGAAGAAACCAAATGTCTTTTTAGTTTGGGAGCTTTACTTAACATTTTACTTAACAAAAATCTTGAAGCTTTTTGCCTCCATTCTTTATGTTGACAAATAAATTTTAACTGATTTTAAACAGATTGTAAACAAAATTTAGAGCACTCACATAATAATTAATAATAATAATAATGCCATTGTAGCAGAGTTAGGGTAATTTACAAAGTAGTTCTTCAAAGGTGCAAACATCTATAAAATCTAACTGATAGGTTAGCAGAGAGAAAACATTCTAGCATTAAGAATTTTTATCTCAACATTTTATATAACAAGTACATTGTATACATAAAATATTTTTAAATATTGACATTTGGGGGGCACCTGGGTAGCATAGGTGGTTGAGCATCTGACTCTTGATTTTGTTTCAGGTCACGATCTCACAGTTTGTGCGATCTAGGCCCCTAGTGGTAGAGCCTACTAGGAATTCTCTCTCTGTCCCTCCCTTCTTTGTGAACACATGCACTCTCTTTTTTTCTTAAGATAAATAAGTATTAAAAATTTTTTATGTTTACTTCTTTAATATTATAACTTACTTAGATGCAATTTTTATTACTTGTGCACAATAAAGAGTAACACATTTCTACTCCACAGTTTACTAAGCAATGTCTTTACTAAGATGATGTGCTATAGCAAAATTTGTATATGTGTTCCATTGCACCAACAATTTGTTTTGAACTTTGAACTATCCAGTTGAATTTATATTAACAATTCCAATAATTTCAGATATTTCATGTTTACCAGACACTTCATGTTCCAAGGGCTTACTAACTAATTCCATGAATTGGATGAAAACTTAAATACTCATTAGAATTTATTCAGTTGATTTTCTATACAAAAATTATAATGGAAACAATATATTCTCCATACACTTGTGTTTCAATGAAGCCAATCAATTAACATCTATCACCTCACTTGCAATCGTGCACAAATAAATAAGCAAGATTATTTCAGAAGAATTATTTAAGTGAAAAGTCATGTTGCTGTAGAGATACATATGAATTTAACTTCTACAATTGTACTTATTAAGTCATCATATTTGAACATACTGTTAAATAACTGACTGGATGAAGCCCACCTGCTTTATGGAGGATAATCTGCTTTACTCAAATTCTACTGATCAAAATACTTATCTCATCCAAAAAGTATCTTCAGAGCAGCATTCAGACCAATGTTTGACAAAATATCCAGGCACCGAGGCCTAACCAATTTGATACATAAAAATAAGCATCAAAAGGCTGCTTAATGAAGTAGGACTGCTACAACAAATATAAAATGTATTTTCTTTTCTTTTCTTTTTTTTTCTTAAAGGAACTAACTCAGCCTTTTTTTAATACTAGTACATATAAGGCTGTTTATTTATTTTAAGTAGTTTATTGTCAAATTAGTTTCCATACAACACCCAGTGCTCTTCCCCACAAGTGCCCTCCTCCATCACCACCACCTCTTTTCCCCCCCTCCCCCTTCAACCCTCAGTTCGTTTTCAGTATTCAATAGTCTCTCAAGTTTTGTGTCCCTCTCTCTCCCCAACTCTCTTTCCCTCTTCCCCTCCCCTTGGTCCCCCATTAGGTTTCTCCTGTTCTCCTATTAGACCTATGAGTGCAAACATATGGTTTCTGTCCTTCTCTGCCTGACTTATTTCGCTTAGCATGACACCCTCAAGGTCCATCCACTTTCCTACAAATGGCCATATTTCATTCTTTCTTATTGCCATGTAATACTCCATTGTATATATATACCACATTTTATTGATCCACTCATCAGGTGATGGACATTTAGGCTCTTTCCATGTTTTGGCTATTATTGACAGTGCTGCTATGAGGAGCCAAGATGGCAGAGAGGAAGGGAGCTCTGTAAACTTTGTCTGCCCCATCTATCAAACTGAGAAGGACATTACTCTCATCTGCAAGAGCTGAAGGAGAAAATACGGACTCCAGAAAGAAGAGAACCTCAAAGATACCTGAGTGAGTGAGTGCGAACTGGGGAGACTGGAAAACGGGCCAGCCCAAGACAGGCAGGGGAGGTGGGAGCCCCAGCCCAAATGGAGGCAAGCGTGTGGAGCCCAAAAGACAAAGTGAAGAGAAAGAGAAACTGAACACGCTCATAGTACTGCCTCTGGGGAAGAGATAAAGAACGTTTAACTGCTCTCAGAGAGAGAAACTCTCACTCCATATATAACTGCTGGGCAGCGCGAATAAAATGTATTTTCATAAAGCACAATATTTTATTTTTTCATATGACTGCCTCCTTCAACCAGGAAAGTGGTCTTGAGGAAATGAAAGGCATGGGTCTTTTCTATTGTTTTGAGCAAGCATTGACAAAGTAGATCTTGAGGGCCAAATCTCATCAGCCACTTCTTTTGTAAATAAAGTTTTATTGGAAGACAGCCATACCCATTAATTTAAGCATTGTCTACAGCTGTTTTCATGCTACAAAGACAGATTCCTGTAGTTGTCACAGAGATTGTACTACCCAAAGCCTAAAATATCTACTTTTTTATTTACAGAGATTGTTTGACAACATGTTGTCTAGGGTCAGAAGTTCCGTGTTTTATCAACTACTTAGAATTTAAAAACTCAAAACAGATAAGGTCCAATAAGGAGAAAGAAAGCTAGATGATTTGAAGATTTTTTTCATCATGCATTTACTCTGTCAAACAGTAAGAAATCACTTCAGTTGGTGCCAGTGCTGTACCCTCAGTAATTTTGAGGTAATTATAATGTGTGCTTGAATACAATAGGCATGAGAATGTCTTATTACCTTTAGAAATTACAGCCGAGGTTTTTCAGGGAACTACTTTTGTATTTGAGATGTTACTGTTCATTGCAAGAGCTTTACTAAATATTAAAAAAAGCCAGTTACAGCTCTCAAGACTTGTAAAATATATCCTTGGAACAAACTACTGAATTATGCAAACTACGTGGGTTTTAAAGTGTGACCAGATAGGCTGTTAGGAAATTAACTCTCGACTAGTTTTCCAGTTGGAGGCAACTTATGATTTTTAATCGCCAACTCACCACATCCCACTGTATTTCACATAGAGAATAATGCATTCAATAATTTTGGCTTCAAAGGCTAATGTGGTCATGAAAATTCAGTGTTTGTAGCCACTCAAACTAATTGGTCCATTGAAAATATAGTGAAGAAATCATAAAGGAATTTCATAGATTTTTCAAAGTGCTGGAGCAATAAATGATCCCTCATGGTTCCTCTTTGAAACATTATTTTCTGTGCTTCACAGCGCTTACTAACAGAATGAGAAATATTCTGGATGTATTTATGCATCAAAGGAATATGGACATTCCTGGCCAAAGCACAGATGGTGAGAATTAAAGTTCATTCCCAGGGACAAGATTCAATGTATGAATACAGAGAAGCTAATAAATGATTGAAAAAGGAGAAGTTCATTGTAGAGTGTGAAATCTTCCTAAGAAACTATTATAATATGAAACTATTATAATACTACTAGGTGATTGTCCAAATGCGTTTTTATAGATTTCTTTAAGGGCAGATTACATTTCTTTTTAAGGTATACAATTGTTAGGGTGGTGTTTTTACCATTTGGAAAGTAATAGACAAAATGCTCATGCCAATGTGGATCAGAAAAACATGGAATTACTTACATTAAAATAAAAGGTGTGTTATATCTGGTATTTTAGCTAAACTTGTGGTTGAAGACAAATATTAGCACCTTCCATTAAATCAACCCCACTTGGGGCGCCTGGGTGGCTCAGTCGGTTAAACATCCAACTTCGGCTCAGGTCAGATCTCACGCTCATGGGTTCAAGCCCCACATGGGGCTCTGTGCTGACTCCTAGCTCAGAGCCTGGAGCCTGCTTCCGGTTCTGTGTCTCCTTCTCTCTCTGCCCCTCCCCCTCTCATGCTCTGTCTCTCTCTGTATCAAAAAATAAATAAAACATTAAAAATATTTAAAAAAATAAATAAATCAACCCCACTCAATTAGAAACATCTAACCTGTGTTTGGATCATTAGCATTTTGGAGGCCATACTTAGGTTAAGGCATGATTTTTTAAAAATTTTGTCTGTTTTATCATTATTGCCAAAAGAAATTTGCTAATTCTTATATGAAATAATGTATTTTTTAAAGTGTATTTATAAATATATGTTACTTGCCAAATTGGTGTTCGGGGCATTGGTTTTACAAAAACATAATAATACTTGGAGTAGAATTCTAGGGCGGTCTCCAGGAATAAGGCCATTGAATAAGTCTCTCTCATTTAATGTGATCAGACCTCCAAATATTTAGGATACCACTCCCATGATTAAGTTATGTTATATAACACAAGCAAAAAATAGATAGTTTTATAGAATGGAGGAAAGTTGATTTTAAAAATAGCACAGTTTTCTGAATCCAGAAGAAAAAATAGATAAAATAGCATGGAATCCATAACTCATTTTTTATCAAATTATTTAACTTAGATATAATTTACAAGACAAATTGTTCTGACTGCCTTTTAGTGAAAGAATTGAAGATAAATTTTGAAAATATATCATCACAACTTTTGCTATATTTTTAGTAAAAGTTTAAAAAGAATATCTTGGGGGCACCTGGGTGTTCCAGTTAGTTAAGCATCCAACTCATGATTTTGGCTCACGTCATAATCTCATGGTTTGTGAGTTCAAGTTCCACATCAGCCTCTGCTCTGACAGTGCAGAGCTTGCTTAGAATTTTCTCTCCCTCTCTCTCTACCTCCCACCTCCCCCTTCTCAAAAATAAATTAGATAAATAAACAAATAAATAATAAAAAGATAATCCTAAACTAGCTTAAATAGCTCTAGAGTTTTTCCTTCTGTTATCAATATGGTCTTTTAGATTTGTTTCACCCATATATGATAATAAAATAAAATGTAGGAACTATCTATAGATTATCTGTGGCTGTGTGGTTTTCATTAACATAACCTAAATTAACAACTAAGGGAATGCCTGGGTGACTCAGTCAGTTAAGCATTTGACTCTTGATTTTGGCTTAAGTCATGATCTCATGGTTCATGAGTTCAAGTCTCACATTGGGCTCTGTGTTGACAGCATAGAACCTGCTTGGGATTATCTCTCTCTTTCTCTATCTGCCCTTCCCCTGCTTATGTACAAAGTAAATAAATAAACATTAACAAAAAATAACAACTAAGAACCAAACTTACCACTTATAACTTTAAATATTCACTGCATACTGTTCATTTAAAGGTGTAGATATGCCTTTACTACTTTCACTCAGGATGTTTGTTTATATTGCAGGAGATCAAATAATTGCAAGTATAATAACATTTTCTGTATTGCCTATATTTTAATGCACCTTTTTATAAATTTTTATATTTATTGAACTATAATTTTAATGGTAAAATTTTTTTTTTATAATTTGAGTATATACTTTTTCAAATTTCATTTTCTAGTTCTTGGTTTGGGGTGTGTGTGTGTGTGTGTGTGTGTGTGTGTGTTTTACAGAAGAATAAATCCATGACAGATTGGTTGAGAAATTCTCATCCTTTTCTCATAGATTGTTTGCAAATCAATATCCTAGACTTTAAGGGCACAATTGTTTTTAAGTTATATGTAGGTTATTTCTTTTAAAAAGTCATATCCAGATATAACACTGTAATTCACAGCTAACTCAATGAGTGAAATAGGATTGAGGTGTTAATAGGGGCCATTTATAGATTTAGTTGTGAAAAGCAGGTAAGAATAGAATTACAGTTATGTTTGACCTTAATTACAAATAAGCCCAAAGAAACATAATTAAAGAGTAATGGACAGCTAAAAAAAAAAAGTTTTCTTAAAGTTTGCTCAAAAGTTACTTTGAATAAAATGTAAAAGGGTATCTAAAACACTGATCTGCACAGGAAGTTCTGTGTTGAGTTCCCTCTTAAGAGGCCATGTACAGCATTTGCAAAAGAGATTCACAGCTATGACTAAATACCAAAAGAGGCATAACAGTATAAATCCAGAATATTCAATTACCTTTACTGGGCTATTGGAGAAAGCAATGAAAATATCAGTAAAATGAAGATCACTAAAATACTGGCCCTTTGGGGACAAAAGTTGTTGTAAAATTTTTGGTGACTCTTACTACCATGAGACCCACATACTCCTTGCAGAATGGACAACAAAGCAAGAAAAGAAGCAGTGATTCAGTTGCTAGGCATTAATGATAAGTATTTCTTTGAATGCCCTGAAAACATAAGTCTTTATTGTTAGTCATATTAACAGACAAAACAGGCAGTCTTGGAGAACACGCAAAATTTACCAAGCAGGAGTTATGATGACAACCCAATAAGACAGAGGTCAGAGATTAGAACTATAGTTTGCACTCTATGATAAGGATTAATAGTTGATGTGAACTTTAGAAGTGAAAAAAATCTGTGGTTAGAAACTTGACCTCAGATTTTGCAATATGGGCCTGCAGCAATTGCTCTAGGAATTTTCTTCTGCTCTCATTTTGACAGTCAATTCATGGCTGAATGAAGGGCAGTCCACCTGTCCAGTTCACAAGTACTTTCTCTGCATGTGAAGCTAAGGGAGGTGAAACCCAGGAGTCACAGTCTGGAATATGCCGAATATCAAATCAATATAAAAATTGCCAAAAATGACTCCAGTCAAAAGAAATAGATGGCTAAAAATAGTCAAAAGAATGGATTATAATTAGATGTAGGCAGTAAGAAAATGTGGAGAAATCATAATATTAATAAGAAAATAGCAATACCAGCAGTAAGATGTAGCATAAATTAGTTATACATACTAGATAGATGGAGTTCTAGAAACTTGGAGAATATTCATTTAATCCTTTCCACACAATTCTGGGATGGGCCTTGTTAGTAGCAATGTTTTTTTTTTTTAAACAGATACAGAGACTGAGGATAAAAACTTGTCCATATTCAAGTAGAAAGAAGTTGGCTTAGAGATATATTTATGGTAGTTATGCCTGAGAAGGTATGCAAGGCTCATTTAAAAGATAAACAATGAAGCAGGTAGAGCAGCTATTTGAATTTAGTTTGTAAAAATGTTTGAACAGCATGCTAAGTAGTATGGATTTTATTCTATTTCTCTGCTCGGTGTTTCCATAACTCCTTTAATAAAAAAGAAAAAGTGGCCTAATGATTAGCATTTTTAAAAGTATATTAGCTACCTTAAGGGTTCATGATTACTACATTGTTGCGCATGCTCATACAGAGTCTGGAAGACTGTCAAGGATTGTTTTATGGGGGATTTCTATATTAAGTGAGATACTCTTTTTTAAAAATATTTTTTAACATTTACTTATATTTGAGAGACAGAGAGAGACAGGTCATGAGCAGGGTAGGGGCAGAGAGAGAGGGAGATGCAGAATCAGAAGTAGGCTCCAGGCCAAGCTGTCAACACAAAGCCCAATGCAGGGATTGAACCCACCAACCATGAGATCATGACAAGCTGAAGTTGGATGCCCAACTGACTGAGCCACACAGGCTCCCCACGGTGAGATATTCTTAAGTGTACCTTCCAAGAGAAAGATTTTAAGATTCATCCTTATCCAAAGTACTTACTGTCTTTCAAACAAATAAATACTGCTCTAATTAAATACATGACTGATTATGAATTTAAAAAAAATCCCACCCTCTACTGTAATATGGTATGTGGCGTTTTACTAAAAATTTAGAATAAAAATCATCTGCTGATATACCCTCTAACCTTCAATGTAGTTTCACTTTGCTTAAAGGAACCTTTACTTAATAATTTAACTGAACTTTGATTTAACTGTGAAGGAAATGGAAGAGATAAACTATATTATGCTTTTTCATTTTCTAACCCAGCCAGCCATTCATTACTGATTATTAAAAAATCATGTCTAAGTTGAAAACTTCTTATCTTTAGTTGTCAATGTGCTTTGGCATCCATTTTCAAGAAATTCAAGTTCACTGAGATAGTAACCAGAATCGATGAAACAAATTTAGTTTTGTATGTTGGATAATAAGCCGACTTATTCAGGAGGAGATAGTTGGATATTGGGTTTAGTTTGGAGTTTGCTAGGCCTGAAGCATGAACAATGAGTGTTATTTAGTAGGAAATTGTAAACAGTTTCAGGGAGCATTAGAAAGGTTTTAGGAGGGAATTTTAGATTTGCATCTGTATATAGAGTATAATTGAGAGAATAGGAGTGAGCTATCCTAGAAAAAAGAGTGCAGGATGAGTTAGGACCCTGGAAGAGAATATTAGCTTAGGGCATAATGGGAAAGGAATTAGCATAGGGTCCTTTCTCTGCTGGAAAGACAGAGATATGTCTTATTCTTGGGAGTTACAATATAAAGAAATTTGTCTCATGTCTGGTCATAGACTTATGGCATTTGAAGTTAAGCAGGGCAGGTTAAGTCCTGGTTTTACCCTTCCAATATACTCCTTTTTAGACCACTTACTCTGACATCAGTCCACTGCCCTTGGCTGAGCAATCAATCAGCTTTCAGTAGTGTCCTCCCTACCTTACCACTTTTCACGCACACAATTTGCTTTCCACACAGGAGCTAACAGAATATTGTTAAACATAACTCAGATTTTATTATTTGTCTTCCTTAAATACTCCAGAAGCTTCCCATCTCACTCTTAATAAAGCCTGAAGTTCTTGTGGTGTAAAAACAACATGATCTGCCCTCTCCTTCCCTCTACAGCTTAATGACCTAGACTTCTACTATTTTTTTAATTTTTAAATGTTTGTTTATTTTTGAGAGAGACAGAGCACAAGTGGGATAGGGGCACAGAGAGAGGGAGACACAGAATCTGAAGTAGGCTCCAGACTCCCGGTTCTAAGCTAACAGCACAGAGCATGATGCGGGCTCTAATTTAGGAACCACAAGATCATGAGCTGAGCCAAACTCAAGAGTTTCTTAACTAACTGAGCCACCTCGGTGCCCCATCTCTTTTTTCTTTTTTTAAAATTTTAATCTCTCACACTGTAGTAGTTACACTGCCCTCCTTTGCTGTACCTTACACAACAACCATATATCTGCCTCAGTGACTACAATTTCTGCTTTCTGCCATTAACATTCTTTCACACATGTCTGCATTACTCTTTCCTTATTTCTATTAGGTTTCACCTTAAATCTTACACAATAAATAGCAACTCCATCCATTTATCACTCTCTGAAACAGTTATCTGCTTAGTTTATTTCTACTCAGAAATACGGATACTGTTGCACAAGATGGTAAAGAAGTGTGGTCTAAAACACAGCTAGTTAGAGCCTGAGACAGGGCTACAATCCAAACAATCTAGCTCCAGATTTTAAACACGTCACCAGTGCAGTAGTATGATGGCTAGACACATGGATCATGTGCGAGTGGATGTATGGCACTTCCAAAATAGCTCCATAGTATTATATACCCTCTGTAAGTCCGTTTTACAGTTCCTTTGTCTGTAAAATGGGAATGCGTATAAAATTATCTAATTCATGATATTGTTGTAAATGTTGGTTAGTAAAATTATGATTAATTAACATATTATTAATATTAGTACATGAATTTACCACTCAGAGACTTGGTTTTTCATCCTGAATAGGTCATGTCAGGGCACATTTTTCTGTTCCATCAACAACATGGTTTTAAGAGCATGGTCTCTGGATTCAGAATAGCAGGGTTAAAATCTAGGTTCCACTGTGATGTGGTATAGAGTTCATTTAGTGCTGGACCTAGAAAGTTCTAGCCTTACCTCTGGGGATGCTCACATATCTGACTTTGACTATTGACTAATATAAGGGCAGTGGGATTTATGATGTGCTATTTAAAGTCTAAAATTCCCTTGGTGGCACACAGAGCTGGTTTGTTTACTGATAGGTTTCACCTGACCTAAGCAGTTAATCTGCCTGGTATGACCAGCTGATCAGAAGGGCATAAAAAGATGCCACTGAAACTTCTGCCGTGAGCTATTCTGGAACAAGAATTCAGAACATAGGTCTTGGTGCTTTAATTCAGAGACAAAGCCTGTCCAGGTGTGCATAAGGAACCCGATGAGATTTTGCCTGGGCTCTTATATTCTCAATGCTTGCCTACATACATTTTTTCTCATTCTGTACTTTTAAATAAAAGCCTTGTTGTGACAATGCTTTGTAGAATTTGACAAGTCCTTTCAAATATACAAATTTATGAAATTTTTGCAAGCAATAATTACCATTGTGTTGAGCAAGTTAAATTGTTCTCTGGGTCTTAGTTTCTCCTCTAAAATCAAAGAAACCAACAGTATCGCATATGTAGAAATTATCAAGATTTATTTTAATTATATATGTTAATTGCCCAGAAAAGTATGTGATGCACAGTGACGGATAAATTAGTATTTGTTATTTTTATACATTTGAATATTGAAAAGTGGATCTCACACAATAGTTTGAATATGCGCTATGAATAAAGATTATTCAAGGTCAAACTTGCAGTCTAACCTTAGCACTTCTAAAAGTACATTTGAATGTCATCATCTGATTGGATATTTTTGCTAAAGCTTAAAAATGTGGTGAAGCATCACATATGCATGACTAAAATTCCAAATTTATCTCTAACAGTATATCATATCTCCTAGGAAAAATGGACGTCTGGAAAAAATCCAATTGTGAAAATGTCAGTTGATGAATGATTTTCTTTGGAAGGTATCTCTTCTTTTAAATTCAGTAAAATTTAGGAATTGTAAAATAACAAGCTGTTGAACTACCTTGTAAAATTTCATTTACTTCAAATCCTGCCCAGTCACTAACCAACTATAACTTATGAGAATGCAGTACCTCTCTGAAGCTGTTTCCTTCTTTGTAAAAATAATAGTAATAATAACAATGATTTAAAAAAATAAAAGGAAATAATAGTGTTATTTTCATAAATTATTCTGAGAATTGAATGAGATAGTGTATGTAACATATCATACTCTGTTTTTCATTTAAGACTCGTGGTCAGAGAATTTTAGAACAATATAATTAAAATGTGATATTTTCTTAAAGTTATCCATTTATTTTAAGAAAAGATATAGTACACATTCTATACTACTATTTCAATTGTTCCCTATGCTTATGATAGACCAGATAGTCTGGTAGTTCATGGAAATATAATATTGAAAAAATAGACTCACAGTCCCATTTAAGAGAGTGTTAAATCAATAACTTAAAGTGTGATAATTATTAGGATAGAAAGATGCCATGCAACAGTCTGTGTGGAAACATATAAAATTATCTGAGAAAGTTCAGGAAAAAAGTTCAGAGAAAACATTTTATTTGAGACCTGGAGGATAAGTAGAAATTAATCCTATGAACTACCGAGCTAAAAACATGTATAAATGGCCAGGAATTTAATACAGGTTTATTTCATAGATTGGATGGAGTTCAGAATATCTGAAGAATCCATTGATAGCTAGTAGTTTCATAGCTCAACAAGGAACTTGTTAGTAGTGTCTAAATGTAATAAATCGATAAATCAGAATTTATGCCATTCAAAAACATGTATATCCCACATTTTATTTTATCATTTCCTTTATGTCTAAAGAGTTTCCATTAGAAATTATTTTAAAGCAATTTTTCTGGAAATAATACTGAGTTTTTCTTTACATGCCAATGTCTTCAATTCTTTTTTATTCCTGAAAATTATTTTTGCTAAATAAAGAATTAGGGATTGATTATCCTTTTTCTTAACATTTCAAAAAATCTTATTAGTTCCTCTCACCTCCTGGATTCTGATGAGAAATCCTGTCATTTAAGTTGTGTTTTTCTCCAAGGCTATGGCACTCTGACAGCTATCACAACTTTTCTTTATCATTGGCTTTTGGAAATCTAATTATCGTTTATAGTATGTGTCTGGTTATTGGTTTCTCTGCACTTATCTTGGTTAGAGTTTACTGAGATTCTTGTATGTGCATATTTACAGCTTTAACAATTAGAAAATATTCAGTCATTATTTCTTCAAATATTTTCATCTGATTACTTTTCCTCTTTTTCTTTCTGGAACACTGATGCCACAATGTTAGATCTTTTGCTTTCATTGCTCCACAATTCATATGGAACATGTTTAATTCATTTGTTTTTCAAACTACCATCATAGTTCAAATTGGATAGTTTTTACTGACTTATCTTCAAGTTTACTGATTTTTGTTTCCCTTTTGTCCTGTTCATTGCACTGTTGATCTCCAATAAGGCTTTTGCTTTTGTTTTTGTTTTGTATTTTTCAGTTCCAAAAGGTCCTTGCTGTTCCTCTAAATATATAATTAGAAAATACAAATATCTTCTATTTCTTGCTGATCACCTATTTTTCAGAATTAAATCTAAGAGTGTGAGTAATTGCTTGCTGGAGCATTTTAGAGAATGTGGCTTGAAAATACTCATTAGATCTTTAAAACAGCTGTGCTATATTGGCATTGGTCTCAGTTGATTATCTGTTTTTATTTAAATTGAGATTTTCTTGGTTCTTCTTATAATAATTAATTTTGTGTCATACCTGGGCAGTTCAACCATTGTTATGGGACCCTGGTTTATATTAATTCTTCTGGTTGAATAGGCAGTCAACCTGGCTGGGTTCAGAATGCCACTTGTTCAGGTTTTGTGGTCTATGGTTCACATGTAAATTTAGTTTTCAAAGTTTTGCCTCATTGTGTATTAACCAAAAATCAATTTGAAACCTAGGCTGTATTCCATACCATTGATTAAAGCACTTACTATGCTATAACCCATAACTTGTAACCCAGTCTCTGTATACAAAGCAAAAGCAAACAAACAACAATAACAATGAGTACATGTAAAAACTAGTAAAATCTGGATAATGTCTATAGTTTAATAGTATTGCATTAATGTCAATTTCCTGTTTTTTATAATGTGCTATGGTTATATTAGTTGTTATCACTGAGGAAATACAGAGTTTACGGGAACATTATATTATTTCTGCAACTTCTTAGGAGTTAAGGATTTAAAATAAAATGTGTAAAAATAAGAAAATAGAAAAAAATAAGTCTGAATGTACATACACTTTTAAAAATAGAGATAATCTGATTTTAGCAATTTATACATATACATAAATTTATATATATGAATAAAGGCAACTGATAATAAAACTATAGTAATATATATATGAACACCATATTTAATATTGTAAACAAAAATTATAGTAAAATAATATATTCATGGTTTATTGTAGGGCATGGTGTTGGGGGAAATAGATTTTTCATGTATAAAATTATATAATTTATATTGCTTTTTTATTATACTTAGATTGAGATACAATTGAGAAAAATTTCTCTGGTTTTAGTGTACACTTCTTTGAATTTTGATAAATGAAGTCATAATAAATATCACATTAAAAATCTACATTTCCATTATTCTAAAAAGTTACTTTATTACCCTTTATAGTTAATCCCTTATCTTCATTCCCAAGTCCTGGAAAGCACTGATCTATTTCCCATCCCAAACTGTGTGTGTTTTCTAGAATGTCATTGAAATGCAATCACAGATCATGGAATTTCTAAACCCGGCTTTGTTCACTTACATAATGCATTTAAGAACATCTACATTGTTTTATGTGTCAGTATTTTATTCCTTTTTCCTGCTTGGTTGTATTTCATTGTATGGATATTTAATTTTTTTTCTATTTACAACTTGCTGAAAAATTTGTTTCCTGTTTTGAGTGACTATGAATAAAGCTGATATAAATATTTATGTACAAGTTTTTGTGTAGACAGATGAGTTCATTTTCTTGGTTAAATACCTAGTAGTGAGGTTACTGAGTCATAAGTTAAAACTATTTTACTCTAGAGGAAATTGCCAACCTTTTCTGCAAAGTAGCTTTATCATTTTGAATTCTCATCAGAAACACTTACAAGTTGCAGTTGATCCTTTCATTCCCCCACACTTGGAATGTTTAGTTATTTTTTAAACCATTTAATAAATGTATTATAGTATATCATTATACTTTTGATTTCCATTTCCCTCATGATTAATGATGCTGAGTATCTTTTCCTTTGCTTATTTGTCATTTATCTGTAGTTTTTGGAGATGTGTCTATTCAAATCCTTACCACTTTTTAATTTGACTTTCTTATATTTGAGTGTAATTCTTGAAGTATGAAAAATATGCCATTTATGTGTGCTGCACAAATATTTTCTTCTGAGTGGTACCTGGTTTCATTCTCTTAACTGTCTTTCAAATAGAGATTTTTTTTAAGTTTATGTATTTAAGAGAGTCTTTTTTTTTTTTAAGTTATATTTGTTTTGAGAGAGAGAGTATGCAAGTAGGGGAGACAGAGGGAAAGAGAGAGAGAAAGAGACAGAGACAGAGAGCGAGGAGAGAGAGAGAGAGGGAGAGAGAGAGAGAGAGAGAGAATCCCAAGTAGGCTTCACGCTGTCAGTGCAGAGCCCAATGTAGGGCTTACTCCCAAAAATCATATCATGACCTGAGCTGAAACCAAGAGTCAGATGCTTAAGCATCTGAGCCACCCAAACACCCCAGAAGTTTTAGTTTTAATAAAGTCAAATTTACATATTTTATTCTATTTTTGTTTCCTGTTTTATGTGTGTTGTCTAAAACAAAAATCTTTGACTAACCTGACTGTAATGATTTTCCAATGTTATTCAGAAATTTTAGAATTTAGAATTTTACATTAGATTTATGATCCAATTTGAATTGAGTTTTGTGTATGGCTCACCACCATACCTCTGTGTGACCTGGACAAATGAGCCTCTTGTTCCACTTAAAGGCTGTACACCACCACACCATTCCCCTCTGCCTTTTAGGACTTCTCTCAAAATTTTCACAGTAACCCTACAGTGCCTGAGACATTCCACAAGAGCCCCAATCAGTTTCTCTCCCATTGGGGATCCTCTTCAATGCTTTAACCCATCAGTTAAGTCAACCAGACGCTCTAAGAAGTTCCAGTTTCTGGACCCAATATAAGGTAATTCTGGACCCCAAAAGATGGGCTAATTCCAAATGGCAGTTATGGAATAGATCATTTTTTGTCTGGCACAGTATTTCTTTCACAGGATTGTCTTAAAATGATCTGCCAGGATGTTGTTGACATATTGATTTGGGCTGCCTCAAATCGCTGATGTAGACAAAGGCCCTGACAGACACTCTGAAAAACAAAACACACACATTTTTCTCCCCAGTGACCTGGGTATCCTCAGAGCAGACATGTACAAGATAGAAGTCAAGACTGATATTTTTTTACCTGTTTCTGGTATCCTTATTCTGTTCCGTTGATCTATGAATCTTTCCTTTTATTTGTATGTACTGTTTTCTTTATTGCAACTTTAAAAGTCATTTAATTATGTAGGTGTGTACTCCAGTTCTTTGTGGGGTTTTTTTTTTTTTAATTTTGCTCTTCTCATTCCTTGGCTTCTCCATAAAATCTTTTGACTTAGAGTGTCAATTTTTATTTAAATTTTATCAATTTATATTAAAACCTGCTGGTATTTATCACAAATGCATTTATCATATAACTGAAATAATTGCATTTACTTTATAGCTTAAATGGGGGAGAATTGATATTTTTACAATATTAAGCAATATGATCCATGAAAAAAGAATATCACCCCAGTTACTTATGTCCACTTTAATTTACCATATAAATGTTTTATAGTTTCAGTGAAAAGATATTGTCATATATGATTAGAGTTTCATATTTTCTTGTAATTTTATTGCTTTTTTGAAAATATCTAATTTTCAATTGTCCTTTGCTAGTATTAAAAAAAGATTATATTCTATGAGTTAATCTTATTTCTAATGTCCTTGATAATTTAACTTATCAGTTGTAATAGCTTTTTTGTAGATTCTTTAGGATGTTTTACCTAGAAAATCATGTCATTTGTTAATAAGATAATTTTCTCTTTTATTTTTTCATTCTGTATTCATTTTATGAAATTTTTCTCAACATTCCATTTACTAGGACTTGCAGTTCAATAATTAATAAAGAGTGATATCTTTGCTTTGGTTCCAATATTAAGGGAAGTATGTTTGGTGTTTCACCACAGAGGTTCATGTTAGATGTGTATTTTTCAAGAATGCTTCTTATCACGTTGAGAAAATTCACATTAATTGCTACTTTGTTTATAGTTCTTTAATTTTTTTTTGTTATTTATTTATTTATTTATGAGAGACAGAGAGAGACAGCATGAGTAGGGGAGAGTCAGAGAGAAAGGGAGACACAGAATCTTAAGACAGTCTCCAGGCTCTGAGCTAGCTGTCAGCACAGAGCCTGACGCAGGGCTCGAACGCAGGAACCATGAGATCATGATCTGAGCCGAAGCTGGACGCTTAACCGACTGAGCCATTCAGGCACCCCTGTTTATAGTGCTTTAAATCATAAATTTATGTTGAATTTTGTCAAATGCTTTTTCTGCATCATTTGAGATCATTCCATTGTTCTTCAGTCTGTAGTTACAGAAGCCCGCTGATTGGTTTTCAGATGTTAACAACCTTAAATCGCCAGGATGAATTCCCCTTGATAATCATGCATAATCTGGTCTTTTTCTAGTGCTCTGCACATCCTGTATATAGCCTTGTACAAAGTATAAATCAAGACTGATGTTTTATATAGATTTGCCTTACTAATAATTTTGTTGAAAATTTTTGCAGTTATGTTCATGAAGAATATTATTCTAGTTTTAGTATAATCCTTTATTTTGAGATCAGGATAATTTTTGTCTCAATAAATCAGAGGAGATGTATTCCTTCTTCCTCTACTTTCCATAGGAAATGATGTAAAATTGGTATTATATCTTCCTTAAATATAAATAGAATTAATCAGTAGAGTTATATAGGTGTAGAGATTTATATGTCAGAAAGTTTTAAAATATAAATTCAATTCTTTAACAATTAAAAAATTTAGGTTATATTTTCCTTGAATTAATATTGATACTTTCTATAATTTGAAGAATTTATGGGGCACCTGGGTAACTCAGTTGAGCGTCCGACTTCAGTTCAGGTCATGATCTCATGGCTTGTGACTTTGAACCCCATGTCGGGCTCTGTGCTGACAGGTCAGAGCCTGGAGCCTGCTTCAGATTCTATGTCCCTCTCCTTCTCTACCCCTGACCCACTCATGCTCTCTCTTTCTCTCTCTCTCTCTTAAGAATAAATAAAACATTAAGAAAAAGAAAAAAATGAATTTAAGCACTTCATACATTTTAATATATTAGGATAAAAAATTTTTAATATTCTCTACTTTCCTTTTACTATCTGCAGAATTCATACAGGCTAACCTATTGGAATAAATTTGTTTTTAATATTCTTTAGTTTCCTTTTTAATATCTGAAGAATCTAGTGATACCCTAAATTTCATTCCTAATGCTGGTAATTTGTTTCTTTACTTTTTTATTTGCTTTTGAAATAATAATAGACTTACTGAAGAGTTAGTTATAAGGGATTTCTTGTATAATCTTCACCTATTTTTCCCTAAGGCCAATTTTTTCCATAATCTTTATATTATTATCCAAACCAAGAAATTAAAAGTAGAACAATATTATTAGCTAAGATATTGACTATATTTGGATTTATCCAGTTTTGCCACTAATGTCTCTTATGTAAGTCCAAGATCTAATCCATAATCCCACATAGAATGTAGTTGTCATGTCTCTTTCATCTATTCCAATCTGTGGAAGTTTCTGAATCTTTCTTTGATTTTCATGATGTTGACACATTGAGAAGAAGCCCTGATCAGTTATTTTCTAGAATGTTCCTGTATTTGGTTTTGTCTAGTGTTCCTCATGATTAATTAGAGATAATGTGTTTTTGGATAAAATACCACAAAGGTAATGTGCCCTTCCTGGTGCGTGATATTAGAAGTATTTGTCGTCCATATGTCTTACTGGTGATGTTTAGCCATTCCTATATATTTGTGCCACAGAGGGTGTCTTCTCTATTACCTGTCTCTTTCTCAATGTTATGTAATTGCTTTTAATTGGTCACTGCTCAATAATATGGCTTTAGAGGGAGTAGCCTGGCCTCACAGGGTTTTCTCTGTTTTTTCCCCACCTTCCTACAAGACTCAACTTTTGTACACTTGGTGGACCTTCTGTAGGAGAGAGTTTGCTACTCTAGAAACAAGAGATCTATAATGGTACTAACATAGGATCCTGAGCTCAGGAATGTTTCTTGCCACTCTCCAGGTTTGTAAGGTGTTTTCCTTCCATTTTTACTATACTCACAATCAGGCTTTACTTGTATTCTGTCAAAAGCAGAATTTTCTGCTCTTTTCTCTAGATAAGTCTTTTCTCCATAAAAGAGAGAGGTTTAAGCAAAAGTAGAATTTTATACCTTTTCAGCAGAAGCAGTAAATTCCTTCCTACAGTCATTGATAAACAGTGATTTTCTGTGGACTCATCTACTACCCCCAGTCTGTCTTGTAGCATCTAACGGAGGTCTGTGAAAAAGAGCCTGTAACCTATGTGATTTCCATTTTTTCTGCAAAAAAAAAAGCTGTCACTCTAAACAATACTCATCATTCTCACCATTATTTAAAGCGTTAGCTCAATTTGTTCTTATTCATCTATGTAAGCCATGTCTTCTTCCTATGTTCTGACACAATGAGCCTGTCCGTGGCATTCCTTCTTTCCTTGGAGAGTTTTTCCCAGCATTCCACATTTGAAGAGAAAGGGAGCTCTGTTTTCTCAATATTTGTTTTAAATATGGTTATAATTGGAAAAATATAACCTAATTTTGATAATCTTAAAAAGTATATAGAACTTTAATTTTTCAATTTTACCAGAACTTTTGATAATACAACTATAATACCACAAATCTGTATTTCAAGGAAAACGAAGTTATCATGAGATGAATTTGTTTAAACCTGTTGGAAGAAGTTATCTGTATGCTTCTATATGCATGAGGCTCTGATTAACAGTAAGATTCTTGCTGCTTCTTTTCCTGTTAATTGCTCCTCCCTAGAGGTACTACAGTGACTTAACTGATTAGAAATTTAGGAAGAGTAAACCGAACATGTGTAGCACAGGTTATCCCCTTTCTCCAAGGATCTCTGTGTTAATAAAAATGGATTTCTTCTGTTTCTTGATGCTACAAATGTCACTTGACCAAACTATCTACATGGAGCCCACTTCTTAAACCTGATTTTGTTACTAACTGGGTGTATAGAATTTCTTAATTCTTGAGTTCATGTAAGAGGCCCATACTAACTATATTCTCTAATCCAATTGGTATAAAAAATAATGGTCATATTTTATCTTCTATCTAACCAGTCAGACTTTTTAAATTTTTTTTTTGAAAACTTACCAGGGAAAGTACAGATCCAGGACTCAGTATCTAATATTACTATTTATGTACAACTATTTCTGGAGTAACCTGGGAGACACCAATACCTTTTAAATGACTAGAGATATTGTGAGGTAGGAGAACACAAAATATAACAGAAAATATACAGGAGGAGAGGCTTTTTGCAAAGCCTAACCACATGGTTTTTGGCCTTATACTTTAGGATTTCAGTCAAATTTTGACTTTAATGTTATCTAGTGGCATCTGGACTACAAGTTTTAGGCCTTGTCCTATGTGATTTGTTGCATTTGGTGACACCTGTTTATGAAGGTTTTGTCCACAGTTGAGTGACTATGTTTATAAAAGTAGAGAGATAAGAAAAAGTACTTGAATCTTGGGGAAGATGTCAAAGGCAGATACATAAAGGTGAATGGGTTTAAGTAAGTATAAGTAAGTACAAAAAGAAAAAGGGATGTGTAGCTTGTATGGGGACCAAAAGAGCATCTCAAATATACCACGGTATTACAGGGAACTTAGTAAATGGGCACAAATACAGGGAGAGTTTAATCACAAAAACAGCAGTGGTCATGGGGGGCCTCTCCAATGCTGGTCCTATGAGTGACGAAGATAGTAGTCACAATCCCAAAGCTGTTATGCAGGCTCAGGCAGAATCACTTTGCAGGCTCTTGCTACCTTGCAACACGGGTACAAGATTTCCCAGGAATGTTTGGCTGAAACAAAAATTTGATTGTAAAAAAAAAAAGGGGGTATTTCTAGTCTTTTAAGCATTTATGTGCAGAACAGTTTCTACTGCAGTAAAAATGTAAGGCATATGAGTTTGCTTGTTCTATAGAGCACAGGGGAATTTCTAGCTTTAAATTGTTAGAGCTAGGCTTATGTAGACATGACTAAATACACTGATTCAAATTCCATTCTGCATTTGGGACCATAGAGGATTCTGTGAAGGGATATAGAGACTTGTCCACAGGCTCAAGAATGAAAACTACTCTACAAAAATCTTAGAGTGTATTTTAGGGAGAGAAAATTATAGTAAGTGGATATGCAGATATTACAGATACTGCTTGTGCCCAGAGGAATTATTACTGAGAAATTTATAGAATTGAAAATAGAGGAAAAAAAGTATTTTAAGGAACACATACTGAAGTTTGGTTCATACCAGTCCACCCCACCCCCAGTATCTACCCACCATGGTATGAGCTTCAAGTAACAGACACTTTCGTCCAGAAATCTGCTGAGTATGAATCTCCAGCTGAAACAAATGTGAGAACTTTGCCTAGGAGGCAGATTTTATAGAATGGTTGGCTTCTAGATGTGGTAAATGTATTGTGACAAAATTAAGTTCTTGTTGGGACTTTTCCTAATTGAATGTTAATGAATTCATCATGGATCCTGGACAACTGGCACAGACTGCTTGGTGTTCCAGACTGCCTGTCTATTTCTGGGTTTTGGCTAAAACCAAAAACATATTTCTGCACTCACTCCTTCACTTGTATAGAAATGAAACTCTGTCTTGGAGTTTAGTATTGCTAAGTGTTGGGTCTTAGAGTATGTAGGATCAAGATGGATTTGTCTCCCAAATTACGGTGATTATGTGGCTAAGAACTCTAATGATCTTGTTTCTTAATATTTTTATCTCTTTAAAATATGAATGGTTCCATTGTATAAATATATAATTAATGTGTTTACCTATTGACTGGTTGGTGAACATTTGGGTGGTTTAGAGTTTGGGATTATGTACTGTTGAAAACAAGGAATAAGAGGAATGCATCTTAAACTGGAAAGAAAGACACACTGTAAATATGTCAAAATTCCATTCATACAAAATTCTGAAAGTCAAAACTATCATGATGGAAAGAAGTTGAGTGGTTGCCAAGGTCCAGGGACTGACTAAAGAGTGCTATAGGGATATTTTTGACATGAGGGAGATTTTTGGCATGATGAAAATATTACATATCAGGATTGTGTTAGTGGTTACATGACTACACATTTTGAAAAATGTGCTAATTTGTACAGTTAACCTTGGCAGTTTAAATATCTAATTAGACACATTACAGACTTGATGTTGAACCAGTACAATTCAGAGAAATTTCACCAGTTACCAAGCAAAACAGCTGTAGGAAGAATGTAAGCTTTGAGAAGGAATCTATGTGGACTAAACTGAAAAAGGAATTGGAAAGAAAGTTTTAGATTTACAATTAACTTAAAAGTAAAAGTCTTCGGACTTTTAAGTGTGAAGAGAAAGAACTTAAATAAATAAAACACATGATTGTTTTTTAAAATTCAAGAAACTTGTATTTTTAATTTTTCCCTGAGAATTGTTAATTATAGTATAATAATCAATTTTGGTCAAATACTAATACTTAAAATATTTTAAAATGTATTTATAATTTCATTTTTTATCTTTCTTTTTAGTATGAATTTAGTTTAGAGGATATACTTGCCTCTTAAAGTAGTTGGGAAGCTTGTTTTTGTTTGTTTGTTTGTTTGTTTTAATGCATATTGTCTGAAAGAGTTTGACAATATGGGGATGAGCTGTTTATTGAGAATTAGATGGACATTGAGTATAGACCACTTGTACACTATTATATTCCAAGGACTTCAAATAGGTTTAAGAAGAAATTTGTTGCATTAATGCGTTCTTCTATCCAATTAAACTGAAAGTGTTTTCACCCCATATTTAGGTACCATTATTTTAAATTGTTTTTATGTTCTCTTTTTTAAAATCTTGAGTTCAATACTTTATTTTCACTCTTCCTGTTTAGTAATGACAATTTTTAAGCCTACAAATGTATCTCAGTGTAACTTTGGTAATATTTTATTGATTTTTTAAATTGCTGAGCTCATAATTATTTTCTAAGCATGCCACTATTATGCTTTTGCTTTGCTTTATATACTATGAGTCCCTTTTCATATGGCTTTGTACATTTTCCCATTATTTTTGTTTCATTGCTGGTGATGTGGTTTCTACAATTTCTAATGTTCCTGGATTTTTAGAAGTTGTCTTTGTTGTATTCTTGGCTTAAATTTAAATATATCTGTTTAGAGCTTCTCTACTATTTTTTTGTCAGTTTGGTCTGTCAGAGGAGATAAACACATTTTTTTTTAATTTGCTTTCTTCTTGCATATCTAGGATTTTTTATTTTATGTATTTTGCTACTACTTATTTTTTACTTTTACTTTGATTTACTTTTTCTGGCATTAAAATTGTAGAAGCTATTTTCTTTTGCATCTTTCATCTGTTTTCTTCTTTAACATTCATGTTTTTAAATCACTTTGATCTAGGTATGTCTCTTTGTAAACTGCATACAGTTGAATGTTATAACCCTAGCCAATTGGATTTAATTTTGTAATCCTGAATCTGAAGTTATTGTATTTCTATATATTGATCTGTCATAAAATTGTGGTTTTAGTTCCACCATCTCATTTGATTTTCTGTTTTTTAATGTTTCTTAGCGATTGCCTCTGTTTTCTAGCATTTGCTTTATGATCTGTATTATTGTTTCACCTCTATTTCCTTCTGATAATCTGGAAATTACAGAATGGTTTCATTCTCTTCACAGAATTTTCTGTGCATGTCTATATCAGTCCTTAATCTGTATTTCTTGATATATCAACCTTAGGACCACATGGAGTACTGATTTTCTCTGTAAAAATTAAATAAATAATTTACTTTACCTTCTCCTATTACCTTCCCAAATCACTTTTTCATGTTTGAGATTTTTGCCTCATAGATATTATAGGTAAATTATCATAAGACCTTCATGAGATAGCAATTTTTCTTTTACAATTTACAACATAACTTCATATCTATAATGGTCTTTTAAATTAACACAGATCTATGTTAATAAGTACATCGAGTGCTACCACTGGTAACTTACAATATTGTGTTCTGATATTTGTAGTTTTTATTTGTTTATTGTAGTTGTCCAGAGGGTGATAAGGAGTAGCTTTTATTTGGAAATTATATAGATTCTATATTTCCACAGAAAGGTTGGTTAGGGACTTCTGTTAAAACTATTTAGGGATTTGCTTAACTACTATCATTTGTTTATCAATGCGTTAAAATACTTATTAATAATCTATTGACTATTTCCTTTGAAATACATTTTCAGATGCAGTGCTGAAGCAGCCAAAACCTCAACCCTATTTGAGCTCTCATTGCATTGTGGATACAATTAGCTGGTAAGTCAATATGTAAGATACACAAAAAATATTCAGTACATTAGTTAGGGGATATTAGGGAATATGAAGCATATTTTTTGAAGACATGATTAGAATAGGCCTCTGAGAACAACCATCTGAAATCAGGAAAGAAATGCCAAAGAAGAAGAAATAGCAAATGCAAAGACTCTCTGAAGCTATAAAAATTATTGGCTTTGCTGGGAATAGCATGGAGACTACAATGGGCAGAAAAAAATTAAGTGACAGAGAAGGTTGTATAAGAGATTAGAGATCTAGCTTTAAACCAGGCCATTTAGGAGATAGTAGTTTGTACTTTAATCTAAGTGTAATATAAGTCACTGAAGTGTTTTGAAAAAATGAGACTTAAGTGATCTGATTAAACTTTTAAAAATTTCTCTAGCTGTTGTCTTGTAAATACACTTTGGAGTTACACCATCATATCCAGAATTTTGAGATTAATTTGTTTATTATTTTCTTTTTCTTTAGAGGTAATTTTTCCCCTCTGTTTATTCATTGCCCCCAATTTATTTATTTATTTTAATGTGTTGGGAACATGTTCCTTCATGTATTCTGGCAAATTATATTATTTAAAGTTAAATTTAATTGTATCAATGGATATTTTTGTGGGTAAATGAATATATCAACTATTACCACAAAAATACCATGTAAGAGTTCACCTAAAAACTCACTGGTTTAGGGGCACCTGAGTGGCTCAGTCGATTTAAGTATCCAACTCAATTTTGGCTCAGGTCACGATCTTGTGGTTCACAAGATTGAGCTCCATATGGGGCTCTGTGCTCACAGGACTGAGCCTTCTTGGGATTCTCTTTCTGCTCCTCCTCCTCCCCCTCCTCCTTCTCTCTCTCTCTCTCAAAATAAATAAATAAGTTTAAATAATCTCATTGATTTAAAATAGTAACTGACAGGTGATCACATAATGGTGGGTTTGTCAGGAGTCTATGTGGTATAGGCTGGAATCAGTAAGAAGTGGCTCTAAGGTTTGGTTTTTGTTCAATTATGTCTCCATGCTTATTATCCTTACTGGACCATTGAGTGTGGGACTGGGAGGTGCCAGTGAAATGTCTGGACACTAGGGCATAGACAAAATTCTCCTGGGGATGAATGAAGTTTAAGAGAAGCAAGATGGAACATGTGCTGTTTCCTGATGTTAGGCTTAGAGGTTCTACACTGCCTTTCCCTCACATACCTCTGTGGTCAAAGTGAATTTCATGGTCAAGTCCATCATCAGAGGAGCCAAAAAACAAATCCCTCCCAGTGGGAAGAACTACAAAGTCACATGAACAAAGGCTGTGAACCTAAGAAGGAATGGGAGAACTGGATCAATGTAAATTTTGCTGTAGTCAAATTTATTTCATTTTATATTTTTTGTTAGAATCAAGTTTCCTTTACTTCACTGATAGTTTCTTCTTCTTCTTTTTTAAATTTGAATATTTTCTATATCATTGCCTTTGTTCTTTTCAGGGAAACTAGAGTATCACTGTTTCAGATCTCCTGTGTCCTTATTTATTATATTCTTTATATAAACTGGTTGGCTTTCTTTATCCTTTGCTTTCACATTATATATGACTTTCTTAAGCCTGTCCTCCATAAAACTGATATGTCTTTCTACACCATTGATTCTCCCTTTTCTGCTTCATTTCCACTTGATTGTATCTAATTGTGTTATTTCTTTAGTAAGCCTGGCTCAATTTTCATCATATTCCACTGTCTTACTTTTTTTTTTTTAATAGAGTTCCTGGGTCTTCTTTGTCTTGTCTTTCTTATTGTAACTTAGAATATGAATGTTAATCTTGGCTAAATCTTTTCTTCCCAATATTTTCTCTATTTATTTTTGTATGACATCTATACTTACTTTCTACTTACTGTATTTTATTTGCATATATCCCTTTCTTTTTCTTCTTTTGTTTGTAAGAGGTCAATTCTATACTAACCTAAATCTCATATTAAATTATGGCATAATGTCTGATCTTCTCATGAGATCCCCTTCTCTTCTCTCTCTCTCTATACTCTCTTCCTAGCCCTAGGACACATTATAACCACATAGCACTGTGCCCTAAAGGTATATTTTAACTGAACTTCTTAGTTATATATTAAATTACCTACTTTACATGTTAATTTTGAGGTCTAATTATCCTCATGAAATTACTATGTAAAAAATAGATTTTTTAACATTATGTTCTCCCTCTAGATACCCATATCATTAAATGGTAGCCTTGTCAACTCAGCTGTCAGGCATCCTCTTTTAACTGGGATTAAACTGTAGTTTATCTGGCAGATACTGTTCTAAACTTCCTTTTGGTAAATTATGTTGTCTTCAAGGATAGAGTATTATAATTATGCTGTCTGTTTTCCAGAGTTTAACTAGTTTTTAATTGGTTTGAAGACAGCTATCACTCAGATTAATTCTGTGCTAAAATCAAAACTTTTCAAAATGGAAACAATTAATTAATAGCACTTTCTATAAAAAATTACTCTATTTCTTCCAGAAATAATACTTTTTTATAAATTAAAAAAAAAAAACCTGCCTGACTAAAACTTCATCTCTGTAAAGAATTTACACAGTTTATCTCTGCTTGCTCCAGCAATGTTAGTAGGAAACCCTGAAATGGCAAGGTCAAAGTAGCAGATTTCTCATATTTTTATGACCTGTTTAGACAATAACAATCTATCAATGTTAAAACTTACTTTGTGTACAGTGCTTGCATTACTATCCTGTGGCTGTTGTTACAAACAGACATAAATTGAGGGATGAAAACAACAGAAACTTGTTCTTTCCCAATCCCGAGGCCAGAATTCTGAAATCATAATCACTGGGCTAACAGCAAGGTGGCAGGAGGGCTTTCTGTGGAGGCTGTAGGCGACAGCCTACCCCTCGCCCCTTCCACGCTTCTGGTGGCTGCTGGCTTTCATTGTCATGTTACTGCACTTTCCTTAATTCCATATACTTCAAGGCCACCATCTTGAAATTTTTCTTTATTCCATTTTCATATCACTTCTTGTGTGTGTGTGTGTGTGTGTGTGTGTGTGTGTGTGTGTATTGTGGTGTGATGTGAAATCTCCCTCTAATTCCCTGGTATAAGGTGACATAGAAATGTATTTAGGATTCACCTTTATAATACAGGTTGATTTCCTTGCCTCAAGATCCTTAATCAATTACATCTGCAAATAGCCTTTTATTAATTGCTTTGATTTGATTTTCCAAAAAGAGTTTTTTCAGTTTATTTATTTTAAGAGAGAGGTGGTGGAGGCAAAGAGAGAGGGAGAGATAATCCCAAGCAATCCCAAGCAATCTTCACTAACAGCACAGAGCCCTACACAGGGCTGGATCTCACTAACTGAACTGTGAGATCATACCCTGAGCCAAGAGCCACCCAGTCTCCCCCAAAAAATTGCATTAGAGGGGGATTCAGTTCTTGGCTGTCACTTTCCTCAGGGCTGCCAGGATGTTGTTCATCCTCTCTCTTCCTCTTGGCACAGATATGTGTCCATATCTGTTTCTTGATGAACTTGAGGGCCTTCTTGTTTTAGAAACCATGAGTAGTACCATGGCATGTCACTCATATGCAGCCAAGTGGCACACCTCTGGGATCCTGTTTTTTAGGAATTTGATATTCTCGGTGAGCTGCCCCACTGACTGTGCCTTGGATCCCTCATGTTCTTGGTTACCTTGCGGGTCTTAAAGGCCATAGCCATGGGCTACCACAGAGCCATGGCTGCCACTCCTCAATGGCTTCATGCAGCCATTTTTCCGCCGACCACAGTACTGCTATGTGTCTTTTCTCCAGCACTACTCAGCACCCACATTCAATTAAAGCAAGCTTTTCTGAAACACCCCCTCTTGTGAGCTTTCTCTTTCAAATGTTGGCTTCTTTTGCTTTGTTGTCTTTTGGGTGTTTACTGCATTGAAGGGAAACTATCAACAAGTATTGAATTTCTTATATTCTTCTTTGGACTATATCACTCTCCCACCTCTTCAGGTTATTATTTATGAATGTATTATTTAACTTGAAATTATTTTAAAAGGGTTTTAGTTTAGCCTATTTTATTTGATAAAAGATGCAAATATCAGTGTTTTTATTTCACATGGAAACAGTTTATTTTTAACATTTATTTATTTTTGAAAGAGAGAGAAAGAGAGAACGTGAGCAGGGGAGAGGCAGAGAGAGAGAAAGAGAGAGAGAGAGAGAGAGAGAGAGAGAGAGAGAGAGACAGAATCTGAGCTGTCAGCAGAGCCTGTTACAGGGCTTGAACTCACACACTGAGAGATCATGACCTGAGACAAAGTCAGACTCTTAATGGACTGAGCCACCCAGGCGCTCCTAAAATAATTTATAGTATGTATGATATTACTGAACTTAGTGCATGCCAAATGTTATAAACATTTCTATTATCACTATGTTTCTTATTATTAAATTTCTTTGTAAAATTGTTTTGATCTTACTTTATAGTAACATTGAGTTTATACATACATGAATATATATATATTTGTGTTTATTATTAAACTACTCAAATGGATTTAGAGAGAGAAATGTAGCTTGCACCTAATGATAAGTAAAAAAAAAGGCTATATATCAGTGTCACAAAAATTTTTTAAAAGTTTTTCCAGTTTTATTGAAATATAATTACATATAATATTAGTCAAAGGTGTATAATGATTAGATATATGTACATATTGCAAAATGATTGCCATAATAAGTTGAATTAACAATCACCTTACATACTTACAAAATATTTTATTTTGTAATGAGAATATTTAAGATCTACTCTATGCAACTTTCAAATATACAATACAATATTGTTAACAATAACCATCAGATTGTGCATTAATCCCCATTACTATTTATCTTGTAAGAGGAAATTGTAACCATTTTATCTAAAACAAACAAACAAAAAAACATGAGATCCTAGAAAAAAGAACAGATTGATAGTTGCCAGAGGTTGGGGGTAGGAGGTGGCAGAAATGGGTAAATGTCAAAAGGTGAAAGACTTTTCCATACACTTCTGACATGGAGTTTTTGTTGCTGACATTATTTTAGAGAAGTGACTTAGAATTTTTTAATATTACCATTTGGAAATGCTAATGTTTTAGCTTAAATATCAGCAAATTGTTTCATTGGATCATGAATCTGTAGATAAAACATGAGAGACAAGTAACTTCCAGTTTGAAAAAAAAAAACATTTTTCATTAGATTTTTTTAGTTGCAATATTCATAGAATTCTAAGCACATATTACAGAATTAAATGTTTTGCAATAAAGTGAAAAGTAAGAATTTATATACTTGGCAAATTTATCTAATCTCTTTGAATCAAGTCCATAACTGTCCTTGATTCTTAGGTCAGTGCATTTTGACCAGCCTTCACCTGTCTGATCCAAATCTATATTTTCTTTTCATTATTTATCACTAACTTAACCCATGAACAGGAGACTCAGTGCAAACACTGAATTTAAGACTACATTGGCCTACTGCCACCCATTAGCATCTTGTTAAAATAAACTTATTTATTTATTTATCTGTAAAGATGACTAAGTTGTATTACAAACTAATAAATAATAAATTCCAAACCACCTTCTGTGTAAAGCAGAAATGCTTCTTCTGGCTCTGCTAGCAACCAGGGCACAGTGTTCCCTACCACATATAATAATGCTTGCAGAATACAGGAGGTGATCCAGCAAGACCACACTGTGCTCTGGACTGAACTGGGACAAGGGCAAGACTAGGACACAGCCACATTGCTATCAGGGATGACCACTGCCCCTTCGGCTGTGAATCCCTAGTCTTTTACTTAGTCACAGAGTTCCTCCCACTTCTGCACTGTGCAATCAAGAAGTAGCTCTGCTGCCTTAAAACCTCCTGATAATTTCCAGCACAAGCGCACCTCCTGTTGGAAACCTAGAAGCCCCTCCACTCTCAGTCCCTCACTGGATGCCCCACGCATGCTCCAAGCTGTGCTCTTCCTTGCTGAGCAAGCACACTAAATGTTATATCATTGTTACTATCCACCAGTGTGTTTCTTGTGGCATTTGATCAGTGGGATTTCACAATGATCTGTCAAAAATTGAACTGTTTTTTTTTTTTTTAAGATAGGTTGCCATAGCTTTGTTTTTTTTTTAATTTTTTATGTCTTTTATTTATTATTTTTGAGAGACAGAGAGAGACAGTGTGAGTAGGGGAGGGTCAGAGAGAGAGGGAGACACAGAATCTGAAGACAGGCTCCAGGCTCTGAGCTAGCTGTCAGCACAGAGACCGATGCGGGGCTTGAACCCACGAACCATGAGATCATGACCTGAGCCGAAGCCGGATGCTTAACTGACTGAGCCACCCAGGTGCCCCAGCTTTCTGTTTTTTAACTTTTTATTTATTTTGAAACAGAGAGAGAGAGCAGAGGAGGGGCAGAGAGAGAGGGAGGGAGAGAATCCCAAGCAGGCTCTGCACTGTTAACACAGAGCCAGACATGGCTCTTGAACTCACAAACCATGAGATCGTGACATGAGCCTAAATCAAGAATCTGACACTTAACCGACTGAGCCACCCAGGAACCCTGACATAGCTTTATTTTTATTGGAATGATCTACAGCAATTTTTCACACCACATTTTAAATATCCTTGCATAATCATTAGTGCCGTTCACACATATTCACATAACTCAGTTCTATTTCTTGTCTTCTTCCATCAAAGCACAGGATACTATTGCATTTTTATATCCCCTTTGAGGTTAGCCATGTCTCTGCCATTTGCTCAGGTTAATGAAATGAGAGATAATTGTGCACAAAAACTTCAAAAATTAATTGTACTTCAACACTCTGCCTCCCCTCTGTCTAGTTTTGAAAGCACATATTGCTATGTGAACCCTCTCGCTCCACATCCCGAAGGGACTACAATGAGAAGAGAGGCTCTGCCCTTCCTGACCCACACTAGACACGTAGCATCAATAAAAATAATCTGTGAACATGTCTAGCAGCTGGTAATTTTGTGAAACCACAATGCCACCTAATTTACCCTGACCAATACCATGCACAATTGAATTTGTGAATAAGTTTTGGTTGTAATATTATAACATAGAATTCTTAGACAATTCATAGATTGTCATTTATAACTGAATTTCATTTTTATGTTAATGACAGGTACCCCCATTCATAATGAGAGTTCTTCCTAATGATTCAGAGACTCGTGTATTTGTCAAAGTTTCAACTGTTTGTAAACGCATTTTGTTCAATCACTTCTGACTTCTGACACACATGTCAGAGTCCTATTTACTATGAATTAGTTGAAGTCTGTTTTTAAACTTCAGAATTAAATTTATTTTAAATTATTATATCTGGAGGGGCCCTTGGGTGGCTCAGTCAGCCAAGCATCCAACTTCAGTTCAAATCACGGTCTTGCAGTTTGTGAGTTCAAGCCCCACATCAGGCTCTGTGCAGAAGCTTGGAGCCTGGAGCCTGTTTTGGGTTCTGTGTCTCCCTCTCTCTCTTCCCCTCCCCTGCTTACTCTTTCTAAAAAATAAGATATTAAAAAAACTAAATTGTTATAGTTGTAAATGAGCAAAAGACACACAATTATGATTAGGAAAAATAACTTTTTCTGTTCAGCCTGGGTGGCTCAGTCAATTAAGTGCCCGACTTTGGCTCAGGTCATGATCTCACAGTTTGTGAGTTTGAGCCCTATGTCTGGCTCTGTGCTGACAGCTCAGAGCCTGGAGCCTGCTTCAGATTCAGTCAATCTCTCTCTCTCTCTCTCTTCTTTCTCTCTTTCCCCATCTTCCCAGCTCATGCTCTGTTTCTCTCTCAAAAATAAACATTAATAAAAAATTAAAAATAAATGTTCTATATATCTATTTATTCTATATAATAACTTAGTTTGAGAGACAATGCATGTGTATTTAGGTTGTATAGGTGTATAGAATATAGACATTTACACTTGAATAACCTGGCTTGGTAATATTACAGAAGATACATTAGTGAAAAATGCTGATGGAAATCTCTGACTTCATAGAGCTTACATTTATAGTGGAGAAAGGCAAAAAGAAAAAGGTAAAAATATAGCAAATTAAACTAAGCAGAGGAATAGAAGCCTGAAGACACTGCTCTTTTAATTGATATCAGAAATGCAAAATCAAAATATGGCATTTGAGTAAATGTCTGAAGAAGGTGAGCAATCCATTGAAATAACTTTTAGTTTTATTCTGAATGTGATATAGACACATTGGAGGATTTTGAAAGAGAAGGGTGACAATCTGATTTATGCTATATCAACATCACATTGGCTGCTCAATGGGTAATATTTGAGTGTAGTGGTAGAAAATATATTTGTGGCTACATAATATAAAAATATTCCCTTGGAAAGCTAACCCCAACATTTAACCTGCCTTTTTTCATTAAGTTAAACGCTTGAGTATCTCATCACATATTCCAGTCAATAGCCAAGACTTGCTGGAGACTAAATATTTGAAAGAGACATTCTATTTTTAATTATTAATTATCTTTGGCTCACTAATCTCTATCGCTTTAATAAAATAAATAATCAGAAAACATTGAATTGATCCATACTATCCCCTGAAATGTTCTGTGCAAATTGAGAGCATAATGTTATGCTCTCAACTTTATTAACAGTAAGAAAAATGGTCCATTCAAATAAAACTTAGGAATTTTTTGCAAAATCATAACTAAATGCTGTTAAAGTAGAGCAGAGAAAGGATAAAAACACCACAAATCTGCAGTGTAGGTGTATATGTTAGATTGTGGCAGGGAAGAAAGGATAAACAGGTAAGAATCCCATAAGGAACTAGGCATGGGGGTGTAAAATATTAGATAGAGAGGTGAGGAAAGGCTTTATTTCAAGAGTGACTTTTGAATGAAAACCTGAGATTTACTGGCCAAGTAAATCTAAGTGGAAAGAAAAATCCAGTAGAGAAACTAGTAAATGTTCTCAGAAAAGAGCCTTGAAATGTTCAAGAAATACCAAGGAAGTCAGCAAGTGGGAGGGAAAGGAGAGGAAAGGGAGCCCAGAGCCATAGGGGCCTGGTCATGATTAGAAAGTTAATGGGTTTTTTTAATAATAGCCATTCTAACAGGTATGAGCTGATATCTCATTGTGGTTTTGATTTTCATTTCCCTGATGAGTGGTGATGTCGGGCACTGTTCCATGTACCTGTTGGCCATTTATATATCTTCTTTGCCCATTTTTAATTGGATTTTCTGTATAATTAAGTTGTAGGAGTCTCTAATATATTTTGAATATTAACCCTTTATCAGATATATGGTTTGCAAACAATTTCTCCAATCACGCTGATTACCTTTTAACTTTGTTGATTGTTTTGTTTTGCTGTGCAGAAACTTTTTAGTTTCATCTAGTCCCACTTACCTACTTTTGCTTTTGTTACAGGCAGTGTTGGTTTCATGGACAAAAATCATTGCCAAAACCAATGTCAAGAAGCTTTTTCCTTTTTTTTTTCTCTTGAAATTTTATAGTTCCAGGTCTTACATTTAAGTCTTTCATCCATTTTGAATTAGTTTTTTTATTCACTGTGAGAATAAGTGTCCTATTTCATTCTTATGCATGTGGATAACCTGTTTTCCTGAGGCCATTTATTGAAGAGAGTGTCTTTTCACTATCATTGTGAGTTCACCAGTGTAGCACTTTTGTCAAAGGTTAGATGACCATGATTGTGTGGGTATATTTCTGAGCTGCATTGGTCTACATGTCTGTTTTTATGCAATACTATACTGCTTTGATTACTATAACTTTGCAATATAGTTTGAAATCAGGAAATGTGATGCCTTCAGCTTTGTTCTTCTTTCTCAGGATTTCATTGGTTATTTGGAGTCTTTTGAAGTTCCACATAAATTTTAGGATTGTTTCTCTATGTCTGTAAAGAATGTCATTGGGATTTTGATATGGGATGTGTTGAATTTATAGACCACTTTGAGTATTATGGACATTTTAACAATATTAATTCTTCCAATCTGTGAGCATGGATTATCTTTCCATTTATCTTTGTCTTCTTTAATTTTCTTCATCATTGTTTTGTAGTCTTCTTTTTTTCTTTTTTTTTTAAATAGTTTATTGTCAAATTTGTTTCCATATAAAACCCAGTGCTCTTCCCCACAAGTGCCCTCCTCCATTACCAACACCTCTTCCCCCCCCCTCCCGTTCAACCCTCAGTTCGTTTTCAGTATTCAATAGTCTCTCAGGTTTTGTGTCCTTCTCTCTCCTCAACTCTCTTTCCCCCTTCCCCTCCCCATGTTCCTCCATTAGGTTTTCCTGTTCTCCTGTTAGACCTGAGTGCAAAAGTAACGAGTGCTGGCAAGGACATAAGGAAAAGGAAACCTTTGAACATTGGTAGGAAGATAAAATGGTAAAGCTATTATAGAACAGTATGGAGGGTCCTCAAAAAATTAGAAATATAACTTCTATATGATCTAGCAATATTACTTCTGAGTATATATTTCCAAAGGAAATGAAATCGGGATTTTGAAAAGATATCTGCACTCATTTACACTAAAGCATTATTCATAATAGTGAAGACATGGGAACAATCTAAATATCCACTGACAGAGGAATGGGTGAAGAAAACGTGGTATATACACACAATGGAAAATCATTTAGTGTTAACAAGAAGGAAGTCCTGCCATTTGTGACAACATGGGATAATCTGGTGGACATTATGCTAAGTGAAACAAGCCAGACACAAAAGACAAACACTGAATGACCTCACTTATAAGGGGAATCTAAAATAATTACAGTCATAAAAGCAGAGCGTAAGTATAATGGTGTTTTGTCAGGAGCAGGAGAGAAGAGGAAATGAGATGTTGGTCAAAGGGTACAAAGTTTCTGTTATGCAAGATGAATCACTTTGGGAGATCTAGTGTACAGTACAGTAATGATAGTTAACAATATTATATTGTATACCTGAAAGTTGAAACAGGGTATCTCTTAAATCTTTTCAACATGTATGCACCAGTATGTAACTATGTAGGTGTGTTGGATAAGTTATTTAGCTTCATAGTAGTGATCTTTTAGAAATCTCTAAATACTTTGAAACATTAAGTTGTATACCTTAAATATATGTAGTTTATACATGTCAAAGATATCTCAATAAAGCAGTTTAAAAAAAAAAGAAAGTTAATGGGGGCAAGTCATGTGAGAACTTATAAGGTTTTGGCTTTTATTATCAATGGAAACTTAGTGGTTTGGGGCGTATAAGTGGCATAACCTGCTTTATACCTAGACGAGATCAGTATGACTGATCCACGAAGAATAGATAGAGATGAAGATGACTTGGCTATTATAGCAAAATTGCTATGTTTTAAAATTTGAGATATAATTGACTTATAACATTGTATGAGTTTAAGGTATACAATACATTGATTTGATATATTTATCATATAAATATATTGCAATATGATTACCAACCTAGCATTAGCTAACACCTCCATCATGTCCCATATTTATCACTTCTTTTTTGTGGTGGGAATCTTTAAGATGTAGTTTCTTAGCAATTTTCAAGAACATAATATTGTTAACTATAATCACAATGCTGTGCATTTGATCCCCACAACTTATTCATCTTTTAACTGCAAGTTTGTGCCCTTTGACCAATATCTAAGATTAAACAAGTAAATGACTAGTTTTGACAACTGAATCACAAATAGGATTTTGATTGATGCTGTTTCAAAAAAAAATTTTTGTCCCAAAAAAACAGCTGACAGACTGTACGAAACCAAAGCCAATATTTCAGAAGTTGCATGCTGGCGATTTAAGGAACAGATTTAGCCTGTAGATTTATTTTGTTTGGCACATAACTGTTTTTAGCCAACACTTAAAAATTGCGAGAATTCATATAAAATATGGTCTTCCAGATTTTCTTGAAAAGTCAGACACACTAGCCAATGCTAGGCCAGCATCAACAACAGGAGCTGGTTAGTGATGCCTAATTTACACAAGACCATGGACTTTCCAATTTCCACAATCCCTTCCTCACGTTAGTGTGGTTCTGATAGCCAAGGCTAATGGTAACTTGCATTACATAATCACGTTTTCCCTGCTGTTTTTCTTATGATATAAAAATATTCTACTACACGCCCTCTCACTAAGTGACAAAATAGGGGTGCCTGGGTGGCTCAGCCAATTGAATGTCTAGCTCAGGTCATGATCTCAGGGCTTGTGAATTCAAGACCCATGTTGGACTCTATGCTGACAGCTCAGAGCCCGGAGCCTGCAGCCCACTTTGAGTTCTGTGTCTCCTTCTCTGCTCCTCCCCTACTTATGCTCTGTCTCCCACTCTCTCAAAAACAAATCAACATTAAAAAATGTTTTTTAAATAAATTAAGTGACAAAATAAAAGATACAAAGAAGGTGGTGGGGGTCTCAATTTTTGCTTTCTCAACTTAGGTGTATTTGAGCTTGTGACCCCTATAGATATTTTATAAAATTTAATTATCTTATAAAGGAAAATAATTAAGGCAGAACATTTGATTGAATTAAACTTTGATATTAAGAAAAAAAAACCAAAATTCCGTGGCCAACGAAATGCCACATTCTAACATATCCTTCTTTAAGTTCTGAAACTGGTAAGGAGGAGAATTATAACAGGTCTTAAAGTCTTTTCGCTTTGTAGAACTATTACCCTTCATGACCCTGCCTTAAGTCAAAACTTCATTTGTATTCCCACTCTTCATTTATTTATGCACACATCTTAAATTCTAATTGTGTATTGTTTGTTTTTTGCACTTAGGAATAAAAGTGCCAATAAATATTAGTATATTTCTGAAACAACATATTGGTTTCATCTCTTATGAGTATTAGAAAGTTATAAGGTTATAATATTAAGTTATCTATGGAGAAGGAATACATGTATCTATATTTCTATTTACTGAATAAATTTAAATCCTGTACTATTAATAAATTTTAAAAATGTGAAGGTCTATTAGTCCCTTAATATTATATTTCTCTAGATTAGTTTTGTGTTCATGAAGGAGAACATGGCATAATGGTTATTGCATTTTTAAGAGACAGATAATTGGTATTCAAATGACTGAAGGATGGGTGAAGAGTTTCATTAAATTCATTATAGCACATTAATATCACATAAAATGATTAAGAATAAAAGCTCTGGCTCTCAAGTAGGGTAGATACGAGTTTAAGTCCCAGACCTGGTCCTGAACATGTGGATAATTTGAAACAAAGAACTTATATATTCTGTGCCCAATTTTCCTCATTTATAAAATGAAAAGAATAGTGCCAATAATAGTTCATATAGTTCAATAGTAGAACATCTAAATGTTATTTTAGATTATTCAATTATATTTATTACTCTAAAACATTTGTATCATTTGAAATTCATTCAGTGCTCCTAGATATGGCACTGACAAATGGGAAATACTACAGTGGAATACTTATTTATCTTGATATTTATTTGAAACTTTACACCAAAGCAAAGCAATTATGTCATTATTACTAGAAAATTTATTTTTTTCCCAAAATGACACAGCTAGTAACTTGTGGATCCAGTATATGAAAATCCAAAGTTAAAAATACAGGTCATGGAAAAAAGCATCAAGTCTTTGGTGGTTTTGTCAGATACTTCTGGATAGAGTAATTTTTTTTTTACATTTAAAAAAATTTTTTTAAGGTTTAATTTATTTTTGAGAGAGAGAGTGACAGCATGAGCATGGGAGGGGAAGAGAGGGGGAGACACAGAATCCAAAGCTCCAGGCTCTGAGCTAGCTGTTGGCACAGAGTCCGATGTGGGGCTCGAACCCACACACCATGAGCCAAAGTCAGATGCCTAACTGACTGAGCCACCCAGGTGCCCCTGGATAGAGTGATATCTTAAGATGAACCCATTTCAGTCTTCTGTAACAAAGGGGCTTTTATGATTTAGGTTATAAAACAATGTACAACATGAATCTTCTATAGTCAGAGTTCAGGTAGCCTGGATTTATACTTCATTATGTGACACTGGGAAAATTACTTATTTTCTTTATGTCTAAGTATATCTCTGTAGTATAATGTTGATAGTGGCATGATTTTTTTATATTTCTCAAATAAAATCTAATAAATTATTGAATTTGTTTATATAGTCACTGGTACAGAGTCCAGGCTTAGTAAATTATGGTAATTATTACTACATAAGCACAGGGAATGCAAAATATACATAATGAGATATTATGGGTTGAATTGTGTCCCCCTCCCAAATTCATATGCTGATGTCTTAACACCTAGAACCTCAAAATGGACCTTAGTTGGAAATAGAGTGATGTAGATATAATTCGTTAAGATGGAGTAGAGTGGACATCTAATTCAGTATGCTATTGTTCTTATTAAAAGGAGAACTTTAGAGCCAGACATGCACATAGGTAGAATGCCCTGTGACGATGAAAGCACTAAGTAAGGATGATGTAATAGAAGTCTTAGCTTCTATTATTGCCAGCAAACAACTAGAAGCTAAGATAAGGATGGAATAGACTTCCCCCTCACAGATCTCACAAGGAACTCTAACACTATAATCTTATATTTCAAGGCTCTACAACTGTGAAACATAAATAAATTCCTGTTGTTTAACCCACCCACCTTGTGGCATTTTGTGATGGCATTCCTTTCAGACTAGTGCAAATAGTAATAGTAGTTACTTCTAAATATAGCAATGATGAGACATTTTAATTTGTTTAATTTATGTCATTTTTGACAAATTTTCTAATACCAACATATACTAATTTTAATAGCCAATATATTATAAAAGTTACATATATTTATCTTAATTTTACAATTTAGAAAATTGAAAATAAAATACATTTATTATATGTCATACAGGACTACCATGTGCATTACTATATGGACACTATTTATACATGAAAGTAAAATTAGAATACAATGATGTATTTTTTTTGTTTGGACTTAAGTGAGTTGGAATTATAGAATTGAGAAATATAGAATTTTTTTTATACTTGTAATAGGAATAACCAAAGAAAAATTTATTAACAATTCATGGCAAATCCAGTCCAGGGAATATTAAATAGCCAGTAAAAGTTATGAACATTTTTGCAGCATATTCTGGAAAAATGACCATGATCGATATGAAGAGAACATAATGTTGATTCTGGATTGGAGGGTGGGGGAAAAACACTAAAGAACATCTTGAGAATATATGGAGAAATTTGAATATTGAGTGTGTATTAAATATCACTGTATCAATGCTAAAGAACTATGGGAACTTGCATGAAGAACTATGGGAGCTGAGAGACCCATGAGGAATGACATTTCATATTGCACAATATTTATTGTCAGGGTTCAAAACAGTATTCACTAGAGCAAAATATAAAAAGCTCCTTTTTATCCCATATGTATGACAAACATATTAGCCTTCAGAGGGGCTCATTTTGACTTCAAAGTAACAGTTTGAGATTAAGAGAACAAAGAAGCCATGTTTTCCAGAACAACACATATGGATGGACCTAACATGGAATTTGTCCTACAACCGACAGTTAAAAAAAATGTGTGGACCAACGCTATTGTATGAAAAGGGAAGCCAGAAAACAGGGAAATTGGGATATTATAGGAAACTTACATCATATTCTCATTCATGAATTTTTTTTAATCCTTTGGTTTATTGTATCACGTTGTCATTATAACAGACACACACATTGTGTCAAGTAAATTACATATAACTTACAGTGGCAAATGCTATTTTTATGGTTAGAAGTCTATAAATAAAAGGAAAAACAGAAACTTTCTTTGTGGACATCATGTTATTGGCCATGTTGAAACACCTTGGCATTTTAATGTGGTAATTTGACAGCCTACATTTTTCCTTAAGTGAGTCAGTTAAATAATGGTGTGAAAAACTAACATTTTCTTGGTATAACCATGAAGAAAATATTCAATAAATGGATATAATAATTGTCCTTTAGATAGGTTATTCATTTAAATTTATCCCAAGTTTAGCAAACTATCACTCATTCTGTCTTATGTTTGCACTGTTTAAACCATAAAATATTATGCAGCTCTCTTCCTTGGAGTTGTTGTAAAGCACTCTTAGAGTTCTCTGAAAGGGTCTCTGGTGGCTTTTACTAGCTCTGTTTTGTTTATTTATTTTTTTCCTTTGGAGAACCTCCAGCTAACAGCTGACTGCATAACCTTCTATACTGGCTTTGGGTATTCTGAAGGAAATCAATATTGTAAAGGTTATATTACTTGGCCCTCATTTTAGCATTACTGAAAGCAAAGAAAGGAACCGAGAAATAGGGTTTAAGATGAAGGTCTCCCCACCAAACATTTTGCAGGAAAAAGCTTTATTCAGTCTAAAATTCAGATACATAAGTGGTATAGGCAGCAGAAAAGCCTAAAATTTCTAGATCCAAAGCCATTTTTGTATTCCTCCCACCAGCCTTGCCTCAGCAGCTTAACTGAACAAATTCATATTATGAATGATGCAAGTAATTATGAAATTAAATGGAATTAGCTAATAAAATTATTAATTTGGGGATTATGAGTAGTCACCATGGAAGGCAGAAAAGATGAGGCCAAAAAGAGACAGAAAAGAGAAATTCTACTGACCTTAGAACTCCTTTTGAATGAGTGTATTGATTAAAATAGTGGTGTCCTCCTTTATGAGTCTTCATTTTCTGAAATTTTGAAATTCCCTCAAGTGTAAACTTAAGTACATACCATTGTAAATGGTGAAATGGTGTGTGACAATTACCTGGAGCTATAGCCTTTTCCTTCTCAAGAAAGACCATCTTGCCCAGGAGAGCTTGGAAGCACTAGAATTTCGTCTTTAGTCTATTGTGTTAGACTTATGTCACAGAAGCTAGGACATCAGTTATAATCAGACATTGCATTTTAGAGCAGCCCATGGCTACCCATCTACACCCTTTGCTTTCTTGATGACATTGCTATGTCTCTAAGACAGCTCACATTTCTATATTATTTTACATTGCAGATTACATTCAGCTCATAATTCACTGAGAGGAACTAACCACTTCTAAGAGAAATAAAAAAAAAGCAAGGCACCAATCAACAGCTCTTTCCATTCACTGGTGTCTTCTTACTTACTAATTCACTGGTCAAGGCTGACTGGTCTATAACTTAGAAAATCCTCTAGTCAGGATTGCCCCATGCTAGCCAACACTCAGGGTTCATATTACTTCTTAATTGCATTTATCATTAAGCAAACTGCTTCCAGTTATTTTATTTGTTTTTATCTCCTCATTACCCACAAATCTCCAAGATTAGAAGCACAATGCCTTATTACACATTATATCACTGGAACATCCCCTCTCCCAAAAGGGAAATATTTGCTGTTGTTAAAATGCATCCTAGGGGCTCCATAATATTAAATGTCTCACAGAAAACTCCAAGGTTCTATTATGTTCATGATTTACTCCTAAGAAAAATATAGAAGGGAAATGAGTATTAGTTAGTGATTCCTCAGATGTTACTCTCATTTTGTAAATATATTCACAAGAAAATAAAGATTTTTTGCATTTAAAAAAAGATATACTGCATTAAAACATTTTAAATCAGCATAAGAAATTATTGGTGAATATTAATCAGCCAGACTGAGAATTTAATGTTAGATTTAAATAGACTCATTTAGCTAGAATATTAATATAATTACAGCAGGAATAATAAATTATCTGTTATCTTTAATGACAGGGAAATGTGGTATTATAGTTAATCAAATATTTGGATTGATGCTATTGTGCATATCATGTTTTTTAATCCAAATACAGCATATTAAAAGTGTTGTTAAAATCATGCTGAAAGAAATTTAATAGATAATGAGTCAGATAACATCAAGGTGTTCTCATTATCATCACTCTAAATAAATGCCAAAATTCTTGTTAATAGAATTCTGATAAGTATCATACTGGATGAAAGAGAAGTGAAGGAAATACCTACATGTTTCAGTGCTAAGCGTTACAACTTCAAACCCATGGTTGTATCAGCCACTTTCTTAAGAAGTCTGGTGTAAGTCATTTATTCACTCATTCATCAAATATTTATTGATCAATAATGGACCAGGGCATTGGGTAAGAGCTATAAATATAATAGGGAACAAGACAGTCACAATCCTCAAGAGGCAAGAAGTCTAATGGGCAATTTAATCAGGTAAACATATTACCTATCATACAGAGGGCCCCTCTCACGGCCCTGCAGTGTCGTAGAAAGATTTATGGAGACAGTAAGAGGGAAAGTTGAAGAGCAGTCAGGCAGCCTTGAGAGCAAGGGCAATGGATCAGAACAGAGAAAGTATATTCAGATAAAAGATGTTTTAGAGTTAATATATTTTATATCAAAAAAAGGCTGATGCCATAAATTGTAAAATTGCTTAATTATGTTCATCTTAAAATATAAAAATTATAAATTATTATAAAAATATAAATTATAAAAAATTAGCTGAATGGCCTTGGATCAATATCATACTATTGACAGAAGAAATCATTGTTTACTTTAGACCTTGTCATGTCTTATAAAAATATATTCTACAGTTCTTTTACAGCAAAAAGAGGTGCATTTTATAACTTTCGTTAGTTCTATCTCTCATTATAGAGATGGAGAAAGAGATGTCTCTAGCTCCTGATTTCAGACTACAGTCCCTTAATTAGCATTTTAAAGTAACTACACTGGAATGAGAAATTTAGCAAGTGTGTTCCAGCCAAATTTAAAGTATTCATTCCTAAATTAGTCTGAGTACAAATAAGAGGCTGTGAGTAAAACTTCCTATTAGTTTGAAGAACAGTTATTAGAATGTTGGCTACAGGGCCTGTAGATATTACTTGGTCTACTTCATTCCATCATTTATTATATATAAATAATGAACATAAACTTAAAAAATAATCTTTTAAAAAGGTTTTTAATTATATATATCGTGTGTGGTTTTTTGGTTTTTGATTTTTGTCTGTCTGTTTGTTTTTAACAAATATTCCACAGTTGCTTCCTGCCAGGTAGTTTTCTAGTCAGTGGTCACTGTAGCATCCTGAGCAGCACAGGCCACATCCCTGCCTTTATGGAACTTACACCATTTGTATTAGCGTTTTTGCTCCAAGCCTGAGTCTAGAGTTATCTGAAGTGGTAAAATATGTTCACTTTAGGTCAACTCACCAGTTGTAGAGGTTGCATGTAGGATTATAGGAAGATTTTATTGCAAACAGAATGAAGAGTTGGTTTCTGAAATAGAGTTTGAATGCATATGTTTGCTTTTGGTCATGAAAGTTGAATCTTCAACATACAATTAGTTGTCAACAATAAATTATAAGGGGGTTTCATTAAAAATGAAGATTCTTAAATTTTTCTTAACATTGGAAACTGAACATACGATGCCCATGTGATCTCATGGAACCTCTTGGTTATTACCAGTCAGTATTTGCACCTCTAGAGGGACACCTACTTTGAAGTAGAGCCTCACAAGTGAAAAAATGGAATTGATATTCTATCATTTATTTTTTAAAGGACAATGTTATAGAGAAGTTTTAAGTTTGCAGAAAAATTGAGAGGAAGATACAGATATTTCCCATAGACTTCTTTCCTCTACACATACATAGTGTCTCCCGTTATCAACTTGATGACCCTGCCTCTCAGAGAGGTACTTTTGTTACAATTGATAAACCTATGCGGACACATCCTAATCACCCGATTCTGTGGTTTACTTTACCATTGATTCTTGGTATTCCATGACTTTGGACAGATACATAATGACATATATTCATCATCATAGTATCACACACAGTATTTTAACAGCCCTAAAAATCTGGTCTCCACCTATCTTCCACCCTTCTCCAGCTCCCCAGTCCCTGGCAACCCTGGTACTTTTTTACTGTCTCCATAATTTTGCCTTTACCTGAATGTCACATAGTTGGGATCATACAACTTTTTTTAGACTTGGCTTCTTTTGCTTGGTAATATGTATTTAAGGTTCTTCTATGTCTCCTCATGGCTTGACGGCTCATTCTTTTTAGCACTGTAGTACATTATCTATACGTACTACATTTTATTTATCCAATAACCTACTGAAGGACATCTTGGTTGCTTCCAAGTTTGGGCAAATATGAATAAAGCTGCTATAAACATGCATGTGCAGGTTTCTGTGTGGACATAAGTTTTTAACTTCTTTGGGTAAATTCCAAGATGTGCAACGGGTGGATCGTATGGTAAGAGTATTTTTAGTTTTATAAGAGACTGCCAGATTGTCTTCCAAAGTGCCTGTACCATTTTGGATCCCTACCAGCAATGAATAGGAGTTTCTATTGTTCAGCATGCTCACCAGCATTTGGTGTCATCAGTTTTCCCGATTTTGACCGTTACAATAAATGTGTAGTGTATCTCCTTGTTGTTTTACTTTTCATTTCCCTGATGACCTATGAGGTGGAACACCTCTTCGTATGTTTTCTGCCATTTACATACCTTCTTTGGTGAAGTGTCTGTTAACATCTTTGGGTCATTTGTTTTTAAATCAGGTATTTTATTATTGTTGAGTTTTAAGAATTATTTGTTTATTTTGGTAGCAATCCTTAATCAGATGCATCTTTTTCAAGCACTTTTTTTTGTTACCAGTTTGTCACTTGTATTCTCATTCTTAGGCATTGTTTTTGGCATAAAAAACTTATTTCATTTGGTTGGTTGAGTTTTGTATGTTTGTTTCATAATGAAGTCCAGTTTATCAATATTTTGTTTTCATGGATCATGCCTTTGGTATTGTATCTAAACGTTGAACATCAACCTAAGGTCATCTAGGTTTTCTTGTGTTATCTCTTGTGAGTTTTATAGTCTTTCTTTTTACATTTAGGCCAATAACCCATTTTTAGTTAATTTTTGTGAAAGGTGTAAGATCTATATCTAAGTTCATTCTTTTGCACATGGGTGTCCAGTTGTTCCAGCACTATATGTTGAAAATACCAGATTTTCTCCATTGTATAGCCTTTGTTCCTTTGTCAAAAATCAATTGCCTCTATTTGTGTAGCTGTATTTCTGTGTTCTCTATTTTGCTCCATGGGCCTCTTTTCCTCTACTTTTACTAAAACCACACTATAATTGATTTCTATAACTTTATTGTAAGCCTTGAAGTTGAGTGGTATCAGTCTTCTATAATATTGAGTTGGCTCTTCTGAGTCTTTTGCTTTGCATAAAAATCCTAGAATCATTTTGTAGATATCCACACAATAACTTGCTGAGATTTTATTGGGATTTTATTGAATCTATAAAATTGAGAAAAATTGACATGTTTACAATGAGTCTCCTGTCCATGAACAAGGATTATCTCTTCATTTATTTAGGTTTTTTTTTCTTTGATTTCATTAATCAGAGCTTTCTTCATAAGGAATTTTTACATAAGTAAAAGTAAATTACATAAGTATTTCATTTTGGGGAGTGCTAACTTAATTTTTTTAATGTTTATTATTTTTGAGAGAGAGACACAGAGTTTGAGTGGGGGAGGGGCAGAGAGAGAGGGAGACACAGAATCTGAAGCAGGCTCCAGGCTCTGAGCTGTCAGCACAGAGCCTGATGAGGTGCTTGAACCCATGAACTGCAAGATAATGACCTGAGCTGAATTCAGTTGTTTGACTGACTAAGCTACCCCAGGTGCCCCTGGGAAGTGCTAATTTAAATAGTACTGTGTTTTTTTATTTCATACTTTATTTGTTCATTGCTGGTATTTGGGAAGCTATTGACTTAGTATGTTAGCTTGTATCCTATAATCTTTCTATAAACGTTTATTATTTCCAGAACCTTTTTCATCAATTCTCTTGGATTTTCTACATAAATGATCACATGTCAGCTGTGAACAAAGACAGTTTTATTTCTTTCTTTCCAATCAGTGTACCTTCTATTTTCTCTTCTTGTCTTACCACAATAGCTTGTACTTCCGGGACAGTGTTGAAAAAAAATGGTGATAGAATAAATTCTTGCCTTGTTCCTGATCTCAGTAGAAAAGCTTTGAGTCTTTCACTATTAGGTATGATGTTGCTGTATGTTTTTGTAGGTATGCTTTATCAAGATGAGGAATCACTTCTCTATTCCTAGTCTGCTGAGACTTTTAAATCATGAAGGGGTGTTGGATTTTGTCAAATGCTACTTCTGTATCTATTGATGAGATCATGTCATTTGTCTTTTTAGTTAGCACATATGAAAGGTTACATTAATTGGTTTTTGAATTTTTAATCAGCCATGCATACTTTGGATAAATTTAACTTAATCAAGCTGTATAAGTCTTTTTACATACTTTTTACATACATACTTTTGGATTTTATTTGCTAATATTTTTCTACTGATTTCCCATCTATTTCATGAGAGATATTTGTATGTAGTTTTCTTTTCATATAATGTCTTTCTCAGATTTTGGTACTAGGGTAAGGCTGACCTTATAGAATCAGTTACAGAATATTCTTTCTGCTTCTATCCTCTGAAAGAGATTGTAGAGGGTTGGTATAATTTTTTCTTTAACTGGTAGAATACCAGTGAACCTATCTGGCCCTGTTGGATTCTGTTTTGAAAAGTTATTGTAGATTCAGTTTCTTTAATAGATATAGGCCTATTTTATTGTCTCTTCTATTTGTGTGAGTTTATGCCTTGTGCACCTGTGTTTTTCAAGGAATTAGTACATTTCATTTAGGTTATCAAATTTGTGAACATAGAGTAGTTCATACCATTTTTATTAATATTTTGACACTGATAGACTCTGTAGTGATATCTCATCTTTCATTTCTGATATTAGTAATTTGTGTCCTCTCTTTCTTAGATAGTGTGGCTAGAAATAGGTTAATCTTATTGATCTTTTAGAATCAGCTTTTATATTCTTTTACTTTCTCCATTGGTTTTTTGTTTTCAAATTGACTGATTTCTGCTCTAATTATTATTATTTTCTCTTGCTTAATTTAGATTCAATTTGTTCTTCATTTTCAATTTTCTGAAGGTTGAAACTTAGATCATTTATTTGATATTGTTATTCTTTTCTAATATGTAGATTGAACGCTACAAGTTTCCCTCTAAGCATGCTTCCACTGAATTAGTTTGTGTTTTAAAGTCATGCATATTTCATATTCTATTCCACATCCTACCTTTTTAATGAAAACATAATCTAGTATAATAACTACAACCAACATTCTTATTTTGTTTCTTTAGGTGTTACAAGCATGCTTTATGCTACATGATCCTAAGGATATAAACACCTCAGGTAAGAAACAAAATGCTAAATTAATAGATTTCTAAGCAAATGGTTGTGGTTAGAAATACAGCTCTAACAATTTTTTAGATTACCAGAAATATTCTTAACATTAAAAAAATTACCCATTGTGGGCACCATCGGTAGCTCAGTTGAATAAGTGTCTGACATCAGCTCAGGTCATGATCTTGTAGTTGACAAGTTTAAGTCCCATGTCAGGCTCTGTGCTGACAGCTCAGAGCCTAAAGTCTGCTTCAGATTCTGTGTCTCCCTCTCTCTCTGCCCCTCTCCTGCTTATATTCAATCTCTCTCTCAAAAATAAATAAACATTAAAAAGTTACCTGTTGTTTGAATACTGTTCCTAAACTATCACTGATGTCCAAGAAAACTGATAAAACTAGTTTTCCATCAAGTTAATAAAATTGGAAGAAATGTTTGCTGCATAATATGAAGCTCTGACTCAAAACAGTGTGCAGAAAACAATTGGTGTGTTCTGTAGATCCAAATGTCTTGGTGTCAGTGGAAGGGAATAATACAATAACCATGTTGAGAATTTTGAAAATGGACTTTCTGTAGGAGTTTATTTAGAAAGAAGTCTTTTTTAGAGAAGATCTGGTGCTGGCATATGTTTTATAGCTAACCAGAAAATGTGTTTGTTTTCCCTTCAATATTGATAGTTTTCCTAGATACATATTTTATATTGACAGATATTTTCACTTGTCACTTTATTGTTATCAATACAATATTTTATCTGCTATTAAACAGAGTGCTATCAGTCTAATACTCATTTCTTTGTATGTAATATGTCTTTATTTGGCTACTTTTGGACTTTGTTTTTTCCTTTGATATTCCTTAGATATAAATTTTATTCTGCTTGGAATCTGATGTCCTTCATGAAATGGAGGATTTCTATTTTTTATCAGTATTAGAAAATTCTCACTAAATTTTTAAAATATAGCCTCCCCACTATTTCCTTTATTCTTTTATTGAACTCAGATTAGATGCATGGTACACCTTACATTTCTGAGTGTGCATCTTATTTTAATTTCATATTTTTCTTTCTTTGGGCTGTGTCATAACTTAAGACCAATCCACTAACTTATTTCTACGTTGGCTTCTAATATGCTTTTTAAGATATTCTATAAGATTGTATTTTGTTTTATTTCATTGTGATTCTAGTACTTTTAGTCACTAGCAGGTGAAATTTATTTCTAAACTAATATGCAGTAATACTCTAAGTTTTGTTGTATCTTTTTCGGCTAATTTAAAAATGCTTTGTGCATTCTTTTAAAAACCTTATAATCTGTACTTAATACTTCTAATTTTGAGTTACTTGAGATATAAATTTATTGTGTACTGTTTTTGCTAAGCTATGCTTAGGGTGGATAATCTTCTCATGGCATTTGTTACTATGGTTTTAATGTAAATTCACATTAATCGTCACTCAATCTATATAAATTCTGAGACATCTATGTTGAGGGATGACTTCCTATAAGAGTTCAAGACCAGAATCCTAGTCTCTGTGGTTTCATTCATCTCTATACATTTTGTTTCTGGAATTGTTAAGAAATTAGAAAAGCTACTGTTTCCATATTCAATATCACTGTAGTTTCATCTTTTGTCTTATTGTTTTATTATTTATGGTTTACTTCCATATGTCCAAAGACTTTAAGAACATTTTAAAATATTTTTTCTATAATTTATCTAGTATGTATATGTTTTTATTGATTTTTTTTCCCAGAATATCTGTACTACCACACTTCTAGGCTTGGTACTTTGTCATATTGATGGTTTTTTCCTCAAAATATTTTCTTACTAATTCTTACTTACAAAGTAAATGAAACAGAAATACTAACTCAATAGTAAACTTATGCTCACTTTATACTACCTTGAGATTTAATAAAATGATAATACTTGTTTAAATATTAAGAATCAATAAATTTACATTAAATATTAAAATTGATATGATTTTATTGATGTTCATATAGAAGTGGAAATATTGTATTCACAGTTTTATAGAAAATAACTGAATTTTATATATACACATATATTTTTATATGTATGGAAAAAAGCAACATAAATTAGCTATCTTTCTAAGTATGCAGAAATTTATTCAGAGAATTAAATCTCCAATGGAATTTAAATACATATCAAAGTGTTTCTTAAATAAGTACATTGGGCCAGCAAGAGTCTAACGTAGATAGACAATAAGGTATAGCTACATTGTAGCAATGGACGCATTAGTTATTTTATATTCATTATTTTATAAATGCTGAGATAAGCAAGAAGGATCTCAATCTGACCCCAGTTAAATTAGTTAAATGAAAGAACGGAAAACCCTCAAAGTGGACACACATTTATAACTTCTATAAAATACTCATATTTAGAGTCTACTTTTTTAGAAGAACAGATAATATAAGCTTTTTCAGGCATTTATCTGTGCCCATGAAGTAGGGATATATTTAAATTCTTATACGTTTGTCAAATAGAGTTTTTTTAAGATTTTTTTCTGTTTCTAAGTGAATATATTTTAATTACATCAAAGCATTTTCCTAATATAGCTAGATTCTTCTCTATATTTCTTTCATTAAATATATAATATTTTGAAGATAAGTTTGTATATTATTAAATGATTGTCCCAATATGTATAGTTAATACCCATCATCATAATACATATTTAGATTTTTTTTTCTTGGGGTAAGAACCTTTTTGTTGATAAGAACTTTTAAGATCTACTCTCTTAGCAACTTTCAAATAGACAAGATGGTAGTATTAAATATACTTGCCATGCTGTACAATACTTTCTCATGATATTTATTTTATAACTGAAAGTTTGTGTCTTTTGATTCCCTTTATCTATTTTCTATTTTGCCTACCTCACACTCTCATCACCAATCTGTTATGCTCTGTATCTATGAACCTGACTTTTTATTCTTTATTTTCTTGTTTTCTTTTTTTATTAAGATACTACATATAAGTGAAGCCACTATTTTACTTAACATAAGGTCATAAAAATCTACCCATTTATCAGAAATGCCAAAACATCATTCGTTTTTATGACTGAATAATATTCCTCTGTGTGTGTGTGTGTGTGTGTGTGTGAGTGTGTGTGTGAGTGTGTGTGTGTGATGTTTTCTTTACCCATTCATCTTTGATGGAGACTTAGTTTGTTTCTGTGTCTTGCCTATTGTAAATAATGCTGCAATAAACATGGGGTTGCATATATCTTTTCAAGTTCATGTCTTTATTTTCTATGGATAAATACTAAAAGAATTGCTGGATTATAAGGTAGTTCTATTTTTAATTAGAGCTATTCTAACAGGTGAGGCGATATCTCATGTGATTTTGATATGTGTTTCTTTGATGATTAGTGATGTGAGCATCTTTTCATGTATCAATTGCCTATCTGTATATATATGCAAAAATGTCTATTCAGATCCTCTGCCCATTTTTTAATCAGATTTTTTTCTGGCTCCTGAGTTGTAGGAGTTCTTTGTATATTTTAGATATTAACCCCTCATCAGGTGTGATTTGTGACTATTTTCTTCCCTTCAGTAGGTTACCTTTTCATTTTGTTGAGGGTTTCCTTTACTTTGAGGAAGTCTTTTTTATTTTTTTTTACATGTTTATTTACTTACTTTGACAGAGAGAGATAGAGAGTGAGTGGGGGAGGGACAGTGAGAGAGGGAGAAAGAGAATACCAAGCAGGCTCTGAACCATTAGCACAGAGCCCCACATAGGACTCAAATCCATGAACTATGAGATCATGATGTGAGCAGAAACCAAGAGTTGGACACTTAACTGGCTGAGCCACTCAGGCACCCCTGTGCAGAGACTTTTAAAATCTAATAGTTCCACTTGTTTATTTTTGCTTTTGTTTCCTTTGCTTTTGGTGTCAAATGCAAAAAATCATCATCAAAACTGAAGTTAAAAACTTACCCCTTGATTTTGTCTAAGAAGTCTATGGTTTCAAGTCTAATGTTTAAGTCTTTAATCCATTTTGAGTTCGTTTTGTCTATGATGTAAGATAGTCATCCAGTTTGATTCTTTTGCATATGAACGCTGAGTTTTCCCAGCACTATTTGTTGAAAAGACTATTCTTTTCTCATTGCATATCTTTGGCTTCTTTGTTGTAAATTAATTGGTCATATATATGCATTTATTTCTAGGCTCTCTAATCTGTTCCATTGATCTATGTGTCTGTTTTTATGTCAATAATATACTATTTTAATCACTATATCTTTGTAATATATTTTGAAATCACTGAATATATGATGCCTCCAGATTAAGATTACTTGAGCTATTGATGGTTTTTTATGGTTCCATATACATTTTCAGATTGTTAGAATTCTGGGTAAAGTGGCACTGGAGTGTTTTGGGGTTTGTTTGTTTTTCTTTTGGCAGTGAAGTTTTGATAGAAATTGCATTGAATCTGTAGATTACTTTGGATAGTATGGACATTTTAACAATTTAATTCTTCTGATATACAAGCACACAATATCTTTCTATTTATTTGTGTCTTCTTCAATTTCTTTCATCAATGTCTTATAGATTTTGGTATACAGGTTTTTCACCCCCTTGGTTAAATTTATTCCTAGGTATTTTATTCTTTTTGATGTTATTGTAAATGGGATTTCTTATCTCTCTTTTTGACAGTTATTAGTGTATAGAAACACAGCAGATTTCTGTATGATGATTTTTATCTTATAAATTTATTGAATTTATTAATTGGTTCTAACAGTTTTTTGGTGGAGTCTATAGATTGTTTTCTTGACACCACATTTTGGAGATTATTAGATATCACCAATTTAGAAGAGTCATATAAAATGCACAAATATTTTCATCATTGGAAGTATTCAATTAACCCAGTGCCAACCTTTCTTCCTAGGGAAATAAAAATGAGACTAGCATATAATCATGATTATATTACTTAGAGATTAAAAATTTAAATGCAAAATAAACAAGAGAGGAAAAATTATAAAGTGACTTATGCTTGCAGATAGCACATGCATGTGGAAACTTAGACCTATCGAAATGCACATATAGAACAAACTCCATTGTGCTGAACTATATATAGCAAATATATATGATTAAGCAATGGTTAAAATCCAAGAGTTTAGAGTACCAAGAAAGTAAACACCCAAACTTCTTAATGTTAAAAATCAAACTAATTAGTCTGAGATCAAACACTCTTGACCTTATTAATTAAAATGAAGTCTACACTTCATGATCTTCAAGGTCTTACCATGTTAAGTCCTAACCAGAGATGTTTGTTTCCCTGTCTGGAGAGACCTGAAGTCACTTCAACAGCTACACTGAAAGGTGTCTTCCCCCTATACTACTCATTTTTATCTCAGGATCTTAGATTTAAATGGATATTTTATGTAACAAACTTTTCAGGAATTCTTAGGACACCATAGGTTATTATAACATAATTGATGCTGACAAAATTTAGAAAGCATGCCAATTTTAAAGAGCTTATACTGGGAAAATGTATGTTTGCAAAATCCCATTATTTGTGTTAGATAACATTATAACAAAAATTTCAAGGACTTTAAGACAATTAGAGAAGACAAAAAAATCAAGTTTTCTGTTTTATTGGAATCTAGGCAGTCTGGACCAGATGTCCAACAATTCTCAACACTCTTCCTTGACCTTGAAGTCAATATATTTTACGTAACTATTTTGTGAAGTAAAAAAAAAAATGAACTCAGCTAGTTCTATAAACACAGATTAATTTTGTTGACAATATTTTATTGTAATTAGTTATTTTTCATTCCATTTTAAAACACTAAGATTTGTGTGTGTGTGATAAACTCCTACTGTTCATGTTTTCAGGTCCATATTTTTAGTACTTTAATCATTTTAAATACACTAATATAGTCAGTAGTTGATCGTTCTAATAAGAAATAGTCCAACATACTAGTTAAAAGCAAGAATGCCAGAATTTGAATATGTAGCTTTAATTTCATATGTGAAAAGAAAACATACTTTAAACTTAAAAGAATTTTTCTCAAGTGGAAAATTGGAATACTGCCAACACATTTGTATTCTTTTGATAATTAAATGTTAGCACATGCTAAGGACTCTGTGACACAGGTCGCAGTCATCAAATTATAACTATTATGTTAATTACATTAAGATTTGGGGGTGTCTATTTCTGTTGTTCTTTCTGCTTTTTATTCTTCATGATATTTTGTTGGTTGTTTGATTTAATTTCTATGGCTTGTGATTTTTTTCTCCTTCTAGTAGCAGTCTCAGGCAAGGCTTTGCGGGTGGAAATGATCTGCAGTGTACCCGTGAGAGTGTCTCCCTTAAGTGGTGCCCACTTTCCATCTGACATGCACTCGCCTGGAGCCAGTACAGAGCTCTGGCTACTACGTAGTCTACATTGCTTGTTGAAACTGTGGCATCCACTTATGTGCCAAACCAGCAGTGTTTGTGCTGATGATTTTCATAAGCAACTATATTTTACATTTTTAAAACATTACTTTTTAATGTTTATTTTTGAGAGAGAGCAAGCATGAGTGGTGGAGGGGTAGGAGGAGTGGGGGACCAGAGGGTCTTCATCAGGCTCGGCACTCATGGCAGAGAGCCCAGTGTGGGGCTTGAACTCATGAACTGTGAAATTATGACCTGAGCCAAAGTCGGACACTTAACCCACTAGGCCACCCAAGTGCCCTGCAAGTGTATTTTTCTATATAAAGCATAGATGAGACAAAGATGGACCTTTTCATTTCTCTTGATAGATGGGGTCCTTTTTGAATTTAATCCGGATTCTCAGTTATCTATTTTGTGGGGTCCCAAGATGTGGCCTCCTTCCCCCCCAGACCCTTAAATATAATATTCCTGGTGACAAGGATTGATAAATACGCCCTGGGCAGCTGAGTATCAATGCAACATAAATTCTCTAGCTTCATGCTTGCTCTTTATGTCTTAGCCTTTGGGTATTTACTTAACTTCTTAAAGTCTCAGCCATATGTTTAAAAGAATTTTTATGTATGTCTTATCAAGCTTTTTAACATGTGCATTTGGGAAACTTATTTTAGACAAATATACTGCAAGTAGTAATAAAATCATGATCTGACTTATCCTTCAGAACGATGTTTCAGACTAGTGTACAACAGTGATGTGGCAAGAGTAAAGATAAGGTGACCAGTTTAGAAGCTACTGCAGTAGTCTTAGTGAGAGATACGGGTGGCGTCAGCTGGTATTTCAACAGCAGTGATTAACTGTGGTCAAATTAGGGATACATTTTAGAAATAGAGCTTATAAAGTTCACTTTAAGATTAGATATGGGTTGAAAAAATAATGAAAATAAAGGTAATTTCTAAAAGTTTGCCCTGAAGAAGAGGTAGATGAAAGTGCAATTCAGATAAAAATAACAGTATCACCACAACCTCTAATAGTAAGCCTAGAAACACACTACAGTGTTTAAATTTGATCGAGTTTAATGACAAAAGAGGGCAATATGTAGCATAGAGAGGCAGGTGATTTATATGTGGGATCCTCAGTTGATGAAGATTCTAATAATTAGGATAATTAAAGAGGCCAGAGAAGATTTCCAGAGAATTCCGACAGTCAAATTTAGTTTCAGACATGCGGAGTTTAAGAGGCTTACGGGACAATCACATGGATATTTTCATATCAATTTTTTTAAAGTATTGCAACCCCAGGGTAAAATTCTGAGGTAGAGGTAGAAATGTGAAGGCATATTTACATTGATTATCCAAGCTTCTCAGATGTAATAATATATGACCTTTCTGGGACCTATTGGATACATTTTACAAAGTCAGTAGCACTTATGAAACAAGTAAATAAAACTATGCCATAGTATGGGTGACATTCTAAGCCTCTCCTCACATTCTGGATTTGTTTTACCTGTAATTTAGCTTTATTTTTAACTCCTATGCTTTGCAGTAATGAATTCTATTAATATGTATTTGAATTTTAAACCTTCACTTCAAACACTGTTCTCCTGTGGCAAGTAAACTGATTAAAATTAAGACCCAGAAAATTTCTTTATTAATCTGTTGTTTAGGTGCTTACGTTCAATTTCTTGCGTTATGTAACTTTGCTTCCAGGCTGAAATCTGCAAACAACCACAGCACCATAACTGAACTTTGGCCAAAACACAGGAATTTATTTTAATAATCCCCATATTTTCAAATTCTTCACTTGAAGTATAGGGCACTCTCTGGAGAGCAGAATCAATAAACCTTGAAGAATGCATATGGAACATTATTTAAACTAGGAGCTGAAGGGAAGCTAGCAGATGCTAAGGAGCACTGAGGGTGAACAGCAGAAATCTGCCAGGGACAACAGGCACATAAATGAAACATGTATCCACAGGATGGTGACTGTGGTATAATGGGAAGAGTGAGAGAAGAAAGAACAGGGAAATGAGTTACCTGGCAGAACTGGTAAGGGTCCTCTGTGAGTGCGTATCCACAGAAATGGTCTCTTAACCAAACGATTTTGCTTTCTGGCTTTGTGCTTGGTTCTAGGGGTCCAGAGTTGAGTAAGATTTAGGAAAGAATACTAATCACTGTGATGTCATTTCTGTTCTCACAGTGGCCATTCAGTGGTGCTGTGGGAAGCCCTAAGGAAAACATTCAATGCAAATTGATGGGTTAGGAAAGGCATTCATCCCCTCAGGAGCTTAGCCCTACAAGGCTGTGTTGGAATTTGTGAGAAAATGAAAAAAAAAAAAAAACAGTTCGGAGAGAAAGCTTGTGCAAAGGCTTGAAGGCAAGCAACAAGTGTTCTTGGGATTTGGGTCCTCCAATGTATCTGTCACAGAGATCAGAGGAGAGAAGCAGAAAGAGATGAAGCTGGAAGCGATTTTGAACTGGCTCCAAATATAAATGAGTTTGTGTGCTATGACCAGGAGTTGGTATTTTAGTTTGAAGGTGATGGAGAAGAAGAATGATGTGAAGAGGTAGGGATTTCATGGAGGGAGGCAACATCTATATTGGACTTTATGAAAGGGCACTTGGTATGGTAAAGAGGACATGTTTGGAGAATTTGCTGAGAAACCAACTATAGGCATTGAAATCCCTGAAAGTTCTTAAAATCCATTCACAGGGACTCGTTATTAAGAAGCTTTTTTTCTAAGAAAATGGATTGTAAATATTATCTCTTAAATAAATAGAACCACAAAGAATAATTAAATATAAAAGTTGGATGCAGTCCTTGGTCAGCTTTTTCAATGCATAGTTACAACAACAATGGCTAATGAAAATTGAACTCATTAGAAAAGCAATATATCAAAAACTGCTCCCCCATTAACTCCTTGAAAAAGAAATGCCAGGATATGACATCTTTCGATAATTGAGAGGATTAATACAGACATCCCAAAACCTAACTTTACATATTGACAGTTTTCAAAAACATTTGATATTCTGCCTTTACTTCTTAGAAAACTTTTAAGAGATGTGGTTTGCCCATCACCTTTTAAACTTTTGCCTCATAGTAGCAACCATTACAAAGTGGGCAGTAGCAGCGAAATAAAGGCAGGGATATGTTTATCGTTGTTCTCTATGTTCACTAGTAAACAAATTTCCAGTTCTGCCATTAGCCTTTATATTAATTATCAGACTGAGTTACTTTAAGTTAAGTATTTCCTTAGGACGCCTCGGTAGATCAGTTGGTGAAGCATCTGACTCCTGATTTCTGCTCAGGTCATGATCTCATGGTTTGTAAGATGGAGCCCCACATAGGGCAATACGCTAACAGTGTGGAGCCTGCTTGGAATTCTCTCTCTTCATCTCCCTGTCCCTCCCCCACTCACTTGCATGCTCTCTCTTTCTTTCAAAAAAAATAAATGAACTTAAAATAAACAATTTTATTACTTCATATATTTATAATAATAAATTCATTAAATCCTTATATTAATAAATATCTCTTGAGAGTTTCAGCAGTGTCAGTTTCTGAGCTAGAAAGCATAATTACGAAGATAAAGAATCCAAAGAGCTAGGTAGATCGTTAATAATGTACTTATAGAGAGGTCATACAAATAGAAACTGATAATAAAATGCACTCAATGCAATGCCGTAGTGCAGGTACGTATAAGGACACAGAGCCTGAAAAGGCTTATGTCAACTTAGTAGGTGGGAAATGCTTTCCAGCTAAGGCTAGAGTGCCTGTACTAAACCCAAGTATGAATATGGATAAAATAGGTAAAAATGTAGAGGAAAGAACATTCCAGTGGAATATTTACGCAAATTTATAATGTAGACAACTGGGAAATGTTGGCCTTTTAAAAAGAGCAATTATATATTTGTTTTATTTTTATCACTCCAGTGGCATTGTGAAGAATGGATTTGAAAGTGACGAAAGGTAAAATCAAAACAGTTAAGAAATTGTTGTAGGGGTCCTGGTAGAGAGAATGCTCAGTTCTACTGGAAGTACCAAAGGGTTCTAGGAATGCAAAATTGGTCAATTCTGAAAAACATGAAGGTGGTTCAAAGTAGCAACAGTGGAAAGGAGTTATATAAGGTTGAAGAATAAGGTTAGAGGAGTAAAGGAATGAAAGAGAGAAAAGCAAAGCAGTGTACATACAGATGATAATTTAAAGAGCTGTATGTCAATTTATTTGAAAAACTTGGTGAGATGGACAGATTCTTTAAAAAATGCTAGAAAAACAATGATACAAGAAAATCTGATAAGACATATATTAATTTTAGAATCTGAATTTGTAATTTTAGATTTTTTCCACAAATGAGTCTCTAAGCCTATGTGGTTTCACCTGGAATTGTAACAAAAACTTAAGTTATAAATTCTGCTAATCTTAGGAAAATCTCCTAGGGAATAAAAAAGGGGGATGATTCCACAGTTCGTTTAATAAAGATCATATGACCTTGAAACCAATACCTAATAAAGATATTGTAACAAGATTACACACTCATGAATATGGATGCAATATCCTAAACAATATATTAGTAATGCAAATCTGGAGATATATAAAAAAGATAGTAAACATAATTACCAATCTTTTAAAGATATTAAGTGTATCAATTTTTTACCAAAATATCTAAATTCTCCCTCAACTTCCCTATTCTATCTGCCCCAGTAACTTTGAACATTATTTCAATAATAAAGGGGGAGAGGCTGGAAAGTAGCATCAGATTGAAGATAAAAAATGGATAGGGAAGCTGCAGTACTTAATAATTAGGAGCAAGGTCAATAGCAGAAAATTCTTTAAGTCAATATATGGAGAAAGTGGTGTTCAATGATACATTTAAAATCAGAAATATGGTAGGTGGGATAGTTAATACATTTAATTGGGATATTGTATATTTGATATGACTATTCGATAGTCAAAAGGGAGTGCCCAGGTATACAATATACAGATTTAGAGTTAAAGAAGGATAGTTGAACTGTATGTAAATAACTGAAAGTTATTCCTATAATGATAGCTATTGAAACATTATCTGTAAACTAGGTCTGCAGTATACAACAAATAAAATAAGAAAAACAACAAAGCCAAAAATAAAACCTATGTCATACCAGTTGGAAACCATTATTCCCAGAAAAAAAGTATCAACAAAAAAACTAGGAATTTTTTTTATCTGACTTGTAAACTATTAAGTTAACTTTTCATGATTTCACACTTACTGATAGAAGACAAGGAGACTTCTGGTATGAGGGGGAAAAAAGCTTTATTATTCATAAAATCGCAAGTAGTGTGTGCTTTGTATTGTCCATTTCTCTTGCCCCCTAAATCTCATGGGAATAACATAGAACCACACATGCTGCAAAAACGTCCATCCATAAGAGAAAGGGTAAACCAATTGTGGCAGATTCATATAACAGAACCCTATGCAGCAACAAAAAGCACGTTTTTCAGATACCAGTTGCACACAACAACGTAATTGGATCTTTTTAAAAATTTTTTAATGCTTTTTACTTATTTTTGAGAGACAGAGAGAGACAGTGCGAGCAGGGGAGGGTCAGAGAGAGAGGGAGATACAGAATCTGAAACAGGCTCCAGGCTCTGAGCTAGCCGTCAGCACAGAGCTCGATGCGGGGCTTGAACCCAGGAACCATGAGATCTGACCTGAGCCAAAGCTGGACGCTTCACTGACTGAGCCACCCAGGAGCCCCCATAATTGGATCTTAAAAGCACAGTGTTAAGTGACAAAAGCTAGGCACAAAATATTTTACAATGTATGACACATTAATCTGACATACTACATTAAGCAAACTTACAGTAAGAGAAAACTTTAGCAATTGCTAGGTATTGGGGTCGGTGGTGCATTGATTACAAAGTGTCAGGGAAAAGCTATTGGGGGTGATAAGTGTATTCCATATGTTGAGTATAATGGTGTTTACCTACAGTGTTTTCTTTACTAAAAGTCAAATAATTATATTTTTAGTAGTGAATTTTGTGATATGTATAGGTTGTCAGTTGAATTGTGATCTCCAGAAGAAGATTTTGAAGCCCCAAGGAAGTGAGAATGTGACATTGCCAACAGGCTCTTTGTGCATGTAATCAAGATGAGATCATGGTGAATTAGGGTCTGTTCTGAATTCAATGACTGATGTCCTTACAAGGAAGCTATGTGAAGGCACAGGATACAGAGACATTCAGAGAGAATGCCATGAATAAGACGCTGCAAAGATTGGAGTACCAACAAGCGCCAAAGATTTCTGGCAATTGCCAGATGCTGAGAGGGAAACCTGACACAAATTCATCCTCAGAGCCTCCAGAAGGAACCAACCTTACCAACATCTTGATTTCCAACTTCTAAACTCAAGAACTGGGACAGACTAAGTTTCTGTAAGCCACTCAGCTTGTAATAATTTGTTATTACAGCAGCCTAAAGATATTAACATAGGGTATTTTATACCAGTAAAGCTGACTTTTGAAAAATGTTATACGAGCATATTGTGGACAATATATGTAAACAACATCGTAAAGTATGTCACTATAACTAGTAAAGAAAAGCTTAGATAACTATTCATTTAGAGAAAAAAATAGGTTTTAGATAACCAATTATCTGATTGTAAAGTTATTATATACAAAATCAACTTATTTTTATTTTTTTATTTGAGTGGAGTTGACATACAATGTTACATTAGTTTCAGGTAGACAACAGAATGCTTCAACAAGTTTATATGGTATGTTACGTTCACCAGAAGTATACTACCATCTGTCACCATATAATCGCTACTATGATATCGTTGACACTATTCCTTATGCTGTACCTCTTATACCTGTGACTTATTCATTCCATAACTTAAGCCTGTATCTCCCACTCCTCTTCACCCATTCTGCCCAAACTCCACCACCCCCACCCCTTCCTCTGACAACTGTGAACTTGTTCTCCGTATCTATATATAGTCTGGTTCTGTTTTTTGTTTATTCTTGTTTGTTTGTTTTTTTTTTTTTTAGATTCCCCACTTACAAACAAAATCATATAGAATTTGTCTTTCTCAGTCTGACTTGTTTCACTTAGCAGAGTATTCTCTAGGTTCATCCATGTGTCTTAAATGGCACAATCCCAGCCTTTTTTTATTTTTAAAATTAAATCCAAGGTTGTATGTTAGCAGAGCCTAACTGATATCATAAGCTGGCTCCACGTGTGTAACATTTTTGCTCTTCTAATAATACTGGACAGGTGAAAAAGTTGTCAAGGGTCCAGCTTGCTGTAGGCTCTGCCATATTTCACAGTTTGGTTCCTACATTTCCTGTAGAGAAGCACAGAGGAGCACAGGTGGGATAGTTTTATGAGCCAAGGCTGGAATGGGTGCCAGTCACTTTCACACATATCTATTGGCTGTCACAGAGTCACATGGCCATACCTAATTGCCAACGAGCCTAGGAAATTTATTCAGCTGTGTGCTAATTCTTGGAGAAATATTGCTTCAATTTGATATCAACAAAATCTGAATATTTTCAGCTAGGGAATCTCTGAGAAAGTTCATTACTACTGTTCCACTTGACTAGGCTAAAGCATTAGCATTTTATAGTAGTAGTATTTTAATTGGTCATCATGTAGTCACTCACTCTCCATACCCTAATCCAATGTGGGCATCTTAAAATGTAGGCCTCTTCATAATACTCCTAAGCTTAATACTCTTCAATAGATATTCAATGTTGATTTAAATGAAAGTACTTAATAGGTTCTAGGAATTCTAGAACCTGAGCTCTTGTATTTCCAAACTCATCTAGTTTCAGTACTTCATTTATACTTTTCTCAAGTCATTTTGATCTTACAACACCTAACACTCCTAGTGCTTTGCTTCCTATAGTACTGACAGCCCATCATACTTTCTCTTACCTCTGAATGTTCACATATCTGAAATATATGTCTTCCTTCTCCTTACCTTGTTAAACTTTTCTTATGATTTAGGTCTAATCTTAAAAACCATTTTTTTAGGAACTTTTATTTTCCACCTGCTCTTATACCCCAAGGTTGTTAGTATTCCTGGGTTTGTGTTACGTCCTGTATGTACATACTCGTGTAGAGCACATGTCTATGAGTAATTATTTAAATAAGTATAATAATTCTTTTTTAAATCTGTGTTTCTCAGTAAGAATTTAAAGGCAATTGTGACAGTTTTGTTCACCACTTCCTATTTTAGTGATCATAACATAATAGGTTGTTAAAAGGTTAATTGATGGAATGGCTTCTTATTTGATGGAAGGGTATCCATTTATATATTTTTCAAAATTGATATTTACTTTGCTTAAGAGATACATGGTAGAGTAACCAAATAATTTCATTTATTGGAAAAATAGCAGAATCCATGAGGTAGCATATGACTGATGATAGCATACAGCAGCACAAACCTAATCCTGTTTTCCTTCATTATCAGGTTTGTGATAAAACTGAAGAATGGAAATGACAGGGGTTTACTGTTTGGTACAAAAATGATAGATTTTTAAACTTCTATTAATATTTTAAATATCTTAATTTTTATACCCACGTAAAGTTTGCTTTGAAGAACAGACATGTTTCCCAGTTGGTTTCATATTCAAATACACTTAAAACATCTATAAACCCTTGCCTCCCCCCAAAATCAATAATTCATGATTAGGAGTGATGGAATAAATAAGTCAAAACACAAAAAACAAAATTTGATGCCCTAAATTGCAAAATTATGTTCATTTAAAAATTCTTCATGCTTTAAGTATCCAGAAATAGAACAGAATGTATAAGGTAGAATATTTATTGCTCTCCAGAACTTATACTAACAAATCATAAGAAAATATGTCCAGAATGTACATGAATATATAATGTTCATCACTGATGATAAAAAATACAGTTTATCATGGAAAATTCTACTGGGATATTAGGAGGATTCACTATATTTATGTGTTTTCTCATATATCTAATTAATGAAAACTATGTTGAATAAATGTTTGTTTTAAGTATCTTAAGTTTTAGAGAAGTATGGGAGGAAAAATACCATCAGGTCTCCTATCACAATAGTCTTACTTGAATTCCAACTAGACTCTTTGTTGTGTTATAACTTTGGGAAGTAGCTTGACAGCTTAAAAACATATTTTTTTAATAATAAAATAGGGTCATCAGTAGGTGATTTATAGAATTCTTAGAAGAAGTAAATGAGAACACATTTTAACAAAAATGTTTGGATTATGTAGACATTCAGTATATCTTAGATCCATTCTTTGTTCTCTTGGCTTTTCTTCTCATGTCTTTTTCTAACCAAATAACATTGAAAAAATCCTCAATAGTTTTTACCCCTTTTACAGTTTCCATTATTCAAAATGTCACCAGAAGTATTGATTTATTTCTCAAACTTGTATTTTTTCTCACAGTTGTGCTTTTCCTTTTGCTAATCTACTCACACTACTTTATATCATTAAAGTGTGTCAATTTAGAGGTATCTGCATTGCTCAGTTGGTTAACTCACTGACTTTGGCTCAGATCATGATCTCATGGTTTGTGAGTTTGAGCCCTGCATTGGGCTCTCTGTTGTCAGCACAGAATTCGCTTCAGATCCTCTTTCCCCTTTTCCCTCTGCTCCTCATTGGCTCACTCTCTCTCTTTCTCTCAAAAATAAATGAACACTTATAACAAAGCCTGTCAATTTATCTCATATCTCTTATTGTACATTCACTTCCCTTCCCCATTGTTTTTCCTGGCTCTTAATTCCGTCACTTAATTCTAGCATATAAATATTTTCAATATTTGTAAGGATAGAAAGAGGAAACTAAAATAACATTCATGATCAAACTGTAGGGATTTTTGATGGCATCTTAAATAGGAGAGCAAGTAGTGATATGGTCATAGCTATATTTAAGTAGGAATAGGATTTATTGTGAAGGATAATAGATTGAATTGTAGGTATACTACATTTATGCATTGCAATGATACTGAGATGAAAATGTCCAATGTATGGCTCAATATACAGTGTTAAGCTAAGGAAGACTATTTGGAATATATATTAAAAAGTTGGGGGACAATTATTAAATTAGATCCATGAAAGTCAGAGATGCAAATTATAACTGTTTTTAAATAAGCAGGCAGTAAAAGAGGAACCAACAAAGAGTTAAGAATAAAGGAACAGAAAGGGATGAATTTCTGAAAGCCCAGAAAGAAAACAATTTTAAAGGGCAAATCACTGGTAGCTTTACAAAATTAAGTAAATTGAGCTCAAAGATTGACTTGGATAGGAAACGATGCATATGCTGGCAACTTTTACCACTATTGTTGGCAGAAGTCTGATTCAAGAATAACATAATAATTAAGAGATGAAGAAATAGACTCTAGACTATTCTTTCAAGTCCCTTGGCTCTGAAAGTAACAAGATAAAGTATTAAATAAAAAAGAAGAGACTGCAGATAAATTTTGTTTCTTTAACATAAGAGGGTTTGGAAAATGTTTATAGACATTTGGGAAAGGCCTAGGGAAATGTGAAAAGATAAAAACTGAAAAAGCAAATAAGCAATAATGGAAAGATCAAAAGCAGATATACTTGTCAGATTAAAATGGAATACATGCGAGCAACCACACAATCTTCTCCTTTGAGGTGGAAAGATCAGACTTGAGATTGATTGTCAGAAAAGAGTGGTGTTAAAGCATGGGGACAGGAAGTCGAGTTTTACATCACACCATATCCCCAAACATTTTGATATCATCTTTAAAATATAAGCTCCATAAATGCAGAGCTTTTTTCACCTGGTGAACTCACTGCTAAATTCCTTATGTTGGACATATATTGACCACATATAATTCATTAATAAGTCACTGTTACATGAATATGAACTTGATGAATATTAAATTAATGAATGTGACTGAATTCTGTTCCTGGTTGAAATGTAAAAGAATGGGAAAACCCTTCATCCTGTTATGATGCCAAGGAAAATCTAGATGAAATGAAATCATATATATTTGTTATACTCTCAATGAAAAGCACATGGAAGATACTAGAAAAACTAGAGAGGAGACATTTGAGAAGTGAACCACACCAGCTGGAGACAGAAGCCAGGTCTTGTTTATGAAGGGACCTTACATGACAGAGGAAAGGCCAGACAAGCTATTAATGAGAGTGGGGTAAATCAAGACAGAAATGAGTCTAAATAATGCCCAAACAAAAGAATAATGTGCCTAATCCAGCAATTCTCGCCTTCCCTAAACTTTGCTAAGAAAAAGACAGTAAAAGCATGTTGAATTTCTCAATCAGGGCACAAATTTCTATATTCTTGTAGCTTCCTGAACCTGGTGACCTGATGAGTCCGAAGACGAAAGGTATGCCAATCTCCTCCTGGCTCAAACACTGATGAAAATGAAAGAAATTAACACTCAAGATTGTTGTGTAATATTGGAGTTGGGCTAACCAGAGTGAAACTCAGTCTTTTTTTTGTTTGTTTGTTTATTTTAGTTTTACAATTTTTAATGTTTATTTTTGAGAGAGTCGAGAGAAAGGGAGACAGAGGGTGAGTGAGGGAATGCAGAGAGAGAGAAGGAGACACAGAATCCAAATCAGGCACAAGGCTCTGCGCTGTCAGCACAGAGCCCAACATGGGTCCCAAACTCAGGAGCCTTAAGGTCATGACCTGAGCCAAAGTCAGACACTTAACCAACTGAGCCACCCAGATACCCCAAAACTCAGTCTTTTTACAGTCCAATTTAAAATCAACTCAAAGCTTTCTAAAATTGGAATGATTTCTTCATTTAGCTACTGGATATAAGAAGGAATTTGTACTCTAACACTCAACAGTATACAAAATTGGTTTTTAAATTCTACTTTTCTTCTATAAAAATGCCTAGTATAAAATATTTTAAATATATTTTTTTAATGTTTTAATTTATTTTTGAGAGAGAGTATATGTACAGAACTTGGGGAGGGGCAGAGAAAGAGGGAGACAGAAGATCCAAAGTGGGCTCTTCACTGGCAGCAGAGAGCCTGATGCAGGGCTTGAACCCATGAACAGCAAGATCATGACCCAAGTTAAGTCAGACGCTCAACCAACTGAGCCACCCAGCAGACTCTGTTTTTAATATATTTTAAAAGCCTAGTAAAAACTTAAAAAAAAAAAACTAAAGAAACAACACATTTACCAATATATTTTTAATTAAGAGTCCAAAATCTATAGGAAAAATTATTTTATCCAATCACTGATATAAAACTGTTTAGAATGCTTACTTTGCTTTTCTGTTTGGAGTGTCATTGTAACTACTGTATTGTAAATGATGGAAAATAATTGCATATGTTAAAAAAAATAAATTGTGTTATATTAAAAAAAATAAAAATAATAAATAAATAAATAATTTAAAAAAACTGTTTAGAATGCAAGCTCATTCTAAGATAAAAAAAGATAAAATATATTTAAAAATCAAATAAAATTTTAGAACTGAAAATACAATATTTGGTCAAATATTGGCAGGCTCAACATCATCATGGACACCGTAGAAGGGAGAGGTAATGAATGTGAAGCTAGATTAATAAAAATCATTCAGCTGAAGAATAACATGAGGAAAAAAGGATGCTAAAACATAAAAGGTTTTCAGAGACCTTAGGACAATGTTGAATTGTCAATATGTGGATTATTAAGAATCTTACAAAGTAGGGAAATATTACCAGAAACAAAATGTTGCAAAAATTAGCCATTAAATCTTAGAACTTTGAGTTGCCCCAAGCATAAATAATGTATCTTAAAGATCCATAATAGGACACTAAGCACCATAATGCTGAAACCCAAAGATTACAATAAAAATTATTAAAATATTCACTCTTTCAAAAACAAATTAAAGAATTTAAAAAATTATTAAAATAGCAAAATGTATATAATACATAAATATAATGATACATTATATACTATGGTATTATAATGATATATCATATATTAATTATAATATATAATTGTTAATATATAATATAATTTTAATGATTTTATATAATATATAATAATTCTATAGAATTTTATCATTTTGTAAATCTTTACCCAAGAGAAATATGCATGCTTCAAAAACAAGGACAGGGTGACTGTGTGGCTCAGTTAGTTAAACATCCAACTCTTGATTTTGGCTCAGGTCATGATCTCACCGTTGTTGAGATGAGGCCCTTTGTTGGGGTCTGCATCGACAGCACTGAGTCTACTTGAGATTTGCTCTCTCCCTCTTTCTCCTTTTCCCTCCCCTGCACATGCTTTCTGTCTCTAAAAATAAGTAAATAAAATTTAAAAAAACAAAAGCAAAAAGAACAAGGACAAAAAAATAAATACAAAAGCTGAGAGGTATTGAGCCAACAGAAGCATTAATATAATTGATATTGTTAAAAAAGAGATGATGTACACAACTTATTAACAAAGGTTCAAAGTTAATTTAATGGAAAAATTATAAACTTTTTAACAGTTAATACTAAAACATTAGGTATCTTTAGGACCAAAAAAACACAACACCTTTCTATCAAACAGCCAAAGATAAAAATTTAATAATTGATATATTATAAACTTAAAAATAAAAGCTAAAACAATAAAATTTATAGAAGTAAATGTAGGTATATTAATTTTACACTATTTCCATAAATCTATAGTTGTAGTTTTCTCTGAAGGAGTGCTACTGTCTGTAAGGATGATAAATTGAACTCCACTAATATTGACAATTTCTTCATCAAAAAAATTTTTAGAAATGAGAAAGTAAGCCACATACTGGGAGAAAATAATTCATAATGAGTATATTTGACAAAGGACTTCTGTCAAAAATGTATAATTATTAAACCTGTATCATGAAAATAAAAATAACCTGACTTACTATGTAAAAGCATAAAAACATTCTAAAACATGGTGGCTTAAGACAAGTGTTTTGTTCTTCTCATAACTTTGAGAGTTGACTTGAATGAGCTGACCTCAGTTGCTGTAGGATGCCAAAGATAACTCATGCTTTAAGTCTGGTCCTCTGTGTCACTCCAGGTGATTGTTCTCTCCAGGTGGCACCTCGGCCTCCTGGCCTCTCTTTCCAACAGGATAATAGTCTTTCATACCTGGCAGTTGGCATGCTAGAACACCAAAGCAGAAATTTTCAGGCCTTCTTTTATTTTATTTCTGAAACTGGTATATTATTTCTTGTACCACATTAAATTAGTTAAAATGGGTCATGATCCATTTAGGATTCAATGTGGCCGGGGACATGAGTACAGGTGGGGGGGGGTGTTTTATTGGGAACCATTTTTAGAAACCAGATGCCACATCACCCATGTAATAAAATATGAGCAAAGACTTGAGCAAGCTCTTCACAAAAGAATGCATCAGGATGGCTAATATGGACATAAAATGTTGCCCACCGTCATTAGTTACAAACTAAAACTACCATGAAATATCATTCACGCCCATTAAAATGGCTAAAACAATAGCAATCATTGGTAAAGATGTGGAGAAACTGTTACATTAATATACAGCTGGTAGAAGTTTAAAATAGTACAAACATGTTGGGAAAAAATTTGGCAGCTTCTTACAATAAAGTTTTATATATACCTACTTTATAATCCAACAATTCCACACTGAGACATTTAACCGTGAGAGGTAAACACATATTTTAATGAAAAGATTTGTAGAACACATGTTATAGCACTTCTATTTCTAGTAGTCAAAACTGGGAACAACCCAAATGTCTATAAGAGGTGAATGTATAAACAAACTGTGGTGTACTCTAAACATAGATGCTGGAGGAGGAGCCAAGATGGCAAAGAGGAAGGGGGCTCTGTAAACTTCGTCTGCCCCATCTATCAAACTGAGAAGGATATTACCCTCATCTGCAAGAGCGGAAGGAGAAAATACGGACTCCAGAAGGAAGAGAACCTGAAGGATAGCTGAATGAGTGAGTGCGAACTGGGGAGATTGGAAAACAGGCCAGCCCGAGATGAGCAGGGGAGGTGGTAGCCCCAGCCCAACGCAGGGCAAGCGTGCAGAGCCCGAGAGACAAAGGGAAGAGGCAGAGAAACTGAACATGCTCATAGTACTGTCTCTGGGGAAGAGGTAAAGAACGCTTAACTGCGCTTGGAGAAGCTCACTCCATATATAACTGCTGGGTGGCCTAAATCCCGAACCCAGTTGGCGCAAGGGAAGGAACAGCTTCCAGCCCAGCGCCATCTTGGCAAGGAGTCGGCCACCACTGCAGCGGCGGTGTCAGGGGTGCTCACTTTGACCTCGGTTTTGGGAGTGGGAGCACGCACCTCGTTTCCGAGGTGCATCTCACCCCCAGCATTGACCATGCGGGTCCTGAATCCCGGGTGCCAACAGGGGAAAAAGATAGCCCCCACCTCTGCATGATCCCTGCAGAGAGTTGGTGGCGGTGGAGACCCAGGTGCAAGTGCAGGCTGCAGGAGCTCCCAGCTCATTTCCAGCAGCTCCTGGTGCTGCCTCTGGCAACAGCTACGCCCTTATTCCTCCCCCAACTCTAATGCCGGGGGCTGGGTCTGCCACAGTGCACACGCACATCACCTCCTGCTGCGCATCTCGCCCCAGGCATGGGCAGCCGAAATCCCAGCCTGAGCCAAGACAAATTGATTCCTCCCCCTAAGAAGCCAGCAACCAAAACAAAAGCATCTCATCTGTGGTAGCATAAAAAGTGCATGGACTGGAACTTTGAACCGAGGCGGGCCTTGAAAATACAACTTGGCTCAACCGCGGCAAAAGGAGATCAGACTCATTAGAGTGGCCTACAGTTCATAGTTCAGCAAAGCTTGGCGTGACACCTGCCTATCTAATCTCTGCAGACACCAAGGCGGAGCCTCTGAGAGCAGCCTCCAAGACCTACCACATCAAACCACGCCTATCCAAAAGGGGGAGCTGACATTTTTTTAAAATTGTTGTTTTTGTTGTTGTTTTTGCGCTTTTTTAAATAATTTTTTTCTTTTTTTTCTTCATTTTTTTCTTTTCGCTTTTTTCTGTACGTCTTTATTATTATTACTTTTTTTTACTTAAATTTTTAAAAATTTTTACTCCTTATTTTCCTTTCTCCTTTTTCCCTTTTTTTTTCTTTTTCTTTTCTTCTTTATATAGGAGAATATATCTCATCCCTACCTCTCCCCTCAACTGGTCATACACGTTTAGACTGTCCACCGTCCTTTGTTGTCTCTGACCCCCTTTATTTTTTTTTTTATTTTTTTTATTTTCTTCTTTTTCTTTTTCTTTTCTTCTTCTCCTCTTTTCGTCTCTTTCCTCTCCATTCTCTCTATTTTCTTTCCCCCTGTTAATGTATTTGTTTGTTTGATTCATCTGTGCATTTGTGTGTTACTGTTCCCTCTGTGTGTGTCTGTCTGTTTTCCTTCTTAGGGCTACACCAAGAAACAAGCCAAAGTATGCATGACAGTGAGTCCCAAATACTGCTGAGTAGGGAAATAAAATACTCAAAGGCACAACAAGAGAAACTGAGAGACACCATTAAAAGAATATTTCCTGAAACGACAGGCCCTGGACAGTCAATAAGCCTCCTTTAACATGGAAATATTAACAGGTGCACAGTGCACAACGAGCTTTCTAAAGGTGACAAGAGACAGAAAACTAGCAAAAATGACAAAACGAAGGAACACTCCCCTGAAGAACCCCCAAGAGGAAGTCACAGCCACAGAACTGCTCAAGACAAATCTAGACAACATACCGGATCAAGAATTTAAAAAACTTGTCATAAAATTAATCGCTGGGGTTGAGAAAAGCATCAAAGAATCAACTGAGACAATGACTAGGCAATATAATGA
>PISW01008662.1:0-70823 GCA_004023785.1 Mungos mungo | reverse complement strand
TTCCCCTTCCCATGGTCCTCTGTTAGGTTTCTCCTGTTAGACCTATGAGTGACAACATATGGTATCTGTCCTTCTCTGCCTGACTTATTTCGCTTAGCATGACTCCCTCGAGGTCCATCCACTTTGCTACAAATGGCCAGATTTCATTCTTTCTCATTGCCATGTAGTACTCCATTGTATCAAAAAAACTATCAATAGAACTCCCCTATGACCCAGCAATAGCACTGCTAGGGATCTACCCAAGGGATACAGAAGTGCTGATGCACCGGAGCATATGTACCTCAATGTTCATAGCAGCACTGTCAACAGTAGCCAAATCATGGAAAGAGCCTAATGTCCATCGACTGATGAATGGATCAAGAAGATGTGGTACACAATAAACATTTCCATTAAATCTTTATCACCTGGTATTATGTCTTTTTTTCCCTTAAAATACATTATTTTAAAAAATGTCAGGTTGACATTTTCCCACTGCAACTATATGTGATTTTCACATCTATCCATATTACTCTATTTTCTCTAATATTATTTGATTCTTTCCTGTTCTTTCTCCCAGCATGTCCCAAAAGGGAATATATTCACTTATAGTGGTGTCACTCAAATGTTTATGGTAACACTCAAGTACCTTGACATTGAAGTAGATGACCCAAACTGCAGACATGTCCTGCCTGGTATGCAGCATGACTACCCTGAAAACATGCATAACTAATAGGCTGATGTTAACATCATCCACATTTGAAAATATATTGCATTTATTTTACAAAAAGAAAACACATCAAGATTAATTACACAATACATCCATTTGCATTAATTCAGCGTTGATTGAATCAAGAAGATATACTTTAAAGCTCAAACATTTTTCATCTTAAAATAATATCTTCCTTGGTTACATAACTTATTATTAGCAATAGTTATGCACTTACAAGGAGAAATATAAAAATGTGGAACTCTAGACATTTTTCCCACGTTATTTGAGTTACATTTCAAACTTCGCTCATTCTTATAAAAATATTTATCAGTCTAACTGCCTGTATGATACAGATCTCAACAGTCAATTCCGTATCTCTTACTTCTTTTGTTCCAGAGCCAAATATAGAAGTTAGGCAGCACTGGATGAAGGAGGGGAAATAAGGGTGAAGAAAAAGGAGGAGGAAGAAGAGCAGGAGGAAAGAAGAAAGTCAGTATGACAAATAGATGATCAATAAGATCATTGCCACCTGGAAGAATTAGAGAGGATGTCTTCTCTCTTCAAAAAGACTGGCTACACTGGCTTTGGTTTTTGACCTGGGAACTTGTGAGGATGGCAAAAGCTGATCTAGGACAAAAGAGACTTGCAGAACATTTTTAAAAATTACATAATAATCATATATTTGGGACAAATTTATATTTGCAAACTTAGACTTGGGGAAAATCTTGATTTGGTGAGGAATAACATTCCAAAGAACAGAGTGGCAGAAGCAATAATTGGTGAAAATTTAACATGGTTGAAAATGGCATGAGGGGAGAGCAGTGAAGGCAAGTGACTCTGGTTCAGAGAAAGGTAATGGTAAGTGATGGTGTGTCGGGGGTGGAAACAGAACAGGAAACGGAACTGTCAGATTGTTTCTTGAGGTAGGAACTCAAGAGAGAAACAACAGATGATCATCAAAGAAACATCATCATGAATGGTGTAGATTTTGCTTTTCTTAGTTTCCTTTTTACTTTTCTTCCTTCTGTGTGCTATGGGAGAAAAGGTTTCTGAAAAGTTTTAACTTGCACTGTTATCTTTCAAATGACTGGTGAAGAGGTGTATGATCTAGTAAATATTTCTGGGACAATTGCTCAGTTATCTCATGAAGAGTAAAGTACAAACTCTACCACGTGTTTTACATAAAAGTAGAGTATGTTTACATTATAGAGTTAAACGGAAAGTGTGAAAATATGAAAGAGGGAAAATGCATTTTGTAGCCTAAATACATCAAAAAAATGATACATGAGAACTGGCAGGAAAATTAAAATTAAAAATTAAAATTAAAATTCTATGCAATTAAAAAGAATAGAAATGTAAAAACAAATATAAATTGTCAAAATTATTCTAATACACAATATAAATATGTGTGTATATATACTTTTAATAAGAAAGGATTAGGGCACAAACATAATACAAAAGAAATCTTACAATTATTGGAAATATGTGAAAATAATTAACGAGACTGATAGTTTAAAAAAGGAGAGAATCAAACTCCATTTTACAATTTACCAAAATGTTATTTCTGACAATATAAGCCTATGCAAAGCATATAGAAAATACATATTTTAATAGTTTTAGTGAAAGATGATGGATAGTATAAACTGAAACAATTCCTCAGGGGAAATTAATGTATACCAAAAGTTTTAAAATGATTAACAAAAGAATACCATACCTCCATCTCTACCCTAGGAAACATGAAGCATCTGTGCAAATATTTGGCTACATATAAGTTAATAACAATTTTATTCAGAATTTTTATAAAATGGAAACAAAACACTCCAATAATGTAATTTTGTTCATATATAGAGTGGAAAAGTCATTTTAAAAAATGTATTTTAGGAATATGTAACAAAATTGGAGATGTTTTCATCACAGCTTATAAATCATAGAGAAGGACTAATCCTACTTTCTGGAAAATAGTGACTATATTATGTGTTACACAAAGATAGTTAAAGAGCATGCCTGAAACTTTAAGATGGGATGAAATCTGAGGAAATCGTGTAATATGATAACAAAGAGAAAGGTGTTTTTCCATGGAAAATGAAACCCTGACTTGCCGCATCCTTCTTAGTGCATTATCCAAATTTTCCCCAATAATGTCATAAGTCTTTTGGTTTGTTTTGAAGTTCACTGGTGATTACCACAGGGTGCTTTTTGTCTATTAGATGCCAATTCAGAGACACAAGATAGCTTCTGCTAATGTAATATTCCCCAAAATGCTAGAAGAAAGATTTTTCTCCCAGCCTTCAATGTTTGCAAATCTCAGCCTAATTCCAGGAATAAGTGATCAGTATTGTGTTTATCTTCAAGCTGACCTCTTAGTTACTGCTTTTGGCAGTATTACACCCATGACATTTATTGGGTTCTTAATCTAGAATTTATTGTGTAGTAACTCTAAATAAAATAAAGCGTCCTTCTGCCAACAGATCTTATTAACCACTATACAGGAATTTATTTTTATTATTCATGCTGAAATTAGAAGTTCTGAAATCACTCTTCCTCTAAACTGATGAATGAATTTTGACAACCGTTTCACTATGGAAATGCCGCCGGCCCGCGCTCCAGGCCATCTTGGACAACTTAGTCTCCGTTAGCTGCCTGCTCTCTTCTGTGATCTTGGACAAGTTACTACACCAATCCTTTCCATCCATATCAGTAAGAGTTATCTGGAGTTGTTCATTATTTTATTTCAAAACACAAATATAATACTCATTAGGTCCGGGCACTACTTGAAACCCTTTGTAAATAGTATCTGTTAATTCTGCTAACAAGTCTATAATGCCATTACTATTATTATGCCCATTTTACAGTTGTGGACAATGAGGAAATGAGAAGGATAAGTGAGGTGCCCATAGTCACGCACCCAGGAGGAAAGGGTGTTTCTTGGTATAAAATACATAGTACCCACTCTCTAGAGAAAAGGATAATTAAGGAAGAGTAAACCAAGGACACCTGTTTCACTGGAGAATCGAGTGGAGCATGTAATTCCTGGGTGGGGAAGAAGGGTGCCTGGAGCAGATTGGTGAGGAGGAACAGGATTATCATTAGGGAAAAGACGCCTTCTCCTTTTCCATGCTGCGTTCTTTGTTCTAGCTTATCCTTTTCATGACCACATACAAAGTCATAGATAACTCCTTTCCAATCTATTCTCTTATCTAGGAAGCACTTTATCTCTTTAAAATGTTTATTTATTTATTTTGAGAGAGACAGAGAGTGCGAGCAGGGGAGGGGCAGAGAGAGAATGGAAAAGAGAGAGAGAGAGAGTCCCAAACAGCCTCCCCACTGTCAGGGCAGAGCCCACAAGGGCTTGATCTCCCCGGCCATGAGATGATGACCCGAGCTGAATCATGCCTGATGCTTAACCCACTGAGCCGTCCAGTCTGGGAAGAGCTTTAAACTCAGGATGTTAACAATTACAATCATTATCATGACCAGCGATCTCCCCTCCACTTCCCCGCACACCTCCCTGGGCTTCATCTCTCCGTGGAAGGCACCGCCAGCCTCCACATGCAGGAGCCTGAAAGCAAGTGGGATCATCCCTAATATCTCTCTCCTTCACCTTCTCCATCCAATCAGTCACCAAGTCCTACTGATGCCACCTCCTGAAGGCCTTTCAAGTCCATATACTGTCTCAAGGCTGAGAGCACCTGCCTGGTCTGATTGCAGAGGAAGAGGGTGAGGAGTTCCTGGGGCCCACAGGAAATGCCTCACCCTGTTCTACTGCACAGACACTCCAATCCCAGGCCCTGCTGAAACGTCCGACTAGCTAGAAGTAGATGAGTTTTAGCTACCTTACATGTTCTGTTTTCACGTAAAAGATGTGGAGATAGTCATTGTCAGTTATAATAATCTTTGTGCATTATGATCTCAGAGGTGTTCTTTACCTTTGGTCTCTGTAGATTGTATGGAGTATTTCTTCTAATGACATTTTATTTACAGCAGATTACTTCGACAGCAGTACAAGGCTCCAAGGATCCTTCATGATCAACTTTGTTTCGAAGTTGAGGTTGAAAAGAAACTACGTTCTTCGTTAGAAGCATCCTTGCTTGTAATCCACCGGCCTTACCTCATTGATTACTAAGTAGTGCCTTGTGTCGTTGATTCATTGCACTGAGCCTCCCAGTGCAGCAGATCAGTTTTCCAAGGCTCTTACAGATTTGACTTGTTGGGACTCTGCATGACGCTTCTTGTTTTTCCGAACCAGACCTCACAGCTCCCATTGCCCAGCGACCCAAAAGGGAAGTATACAGGGGCAGGGGGCGGGGTGGGGGACCGGATGAATCAGGCCCCCACCCTGTCTGTGTGTAAGACCCAGCTGTGGTTAGGGGGGAGGGGGGCGTTTGGCTTCATCTTCAGCCTCTACCCCTAGAGCACTCCATGGACGACTTATCAGCTCTGAATCCAAGTAGAGTAAAACCTTGGTTTGTGAACATAATTTGTTCTGGAAAATGCTTGCAATCCAAAGTGCTTGTATAGCAAAGCGAATTTCCTTCTAAAAATAATGGAAATGCAGATTATTCATTCCACAACCCAAAAATATTCATATAAAAGTGATTACAATACTGTACTATAATACAAAATAATAAAGAGAAAACACAAAATAGAAAGGGAACTAAACAAATTAACCTGCACTTACCTTTGAAAACCTTCATGGCAAGCGTGAGGGAGACAAGAGAGAGGAAGTGATTGTGCAGGATGACTTCACCATCGCTAACAGAATCTATTGGCTCAGTGGAATCTTTTCCTTTTTGTGTAGCTTTAACAAGGAACCTCTCCAATGACCTACAATGAAGGAAAGCATTCCTAAGCTCCCCTTTGTATGGAAAAGCAGAGGACTGTCCATAGGTGATTTGCAGTGACAAAAATACACTAGTGTCAGTTGTGAGCACCTTCCAACCTTCTGAAAAATCACCGATTTCTGCCAAACACCACAGCCTGAGACCACGCATCTGAGCCTGGGAGACCATCACCCACAATCCCACAAAGAAAGAGAGGGGTTGGCTCAGTTGTGATCATGTGACATTTGGTGTCACACATTTGTGTGACAAGACCTCACTGGCTTATCAGGTTAAAATTTATTGGAAACATTTGCTTGTCTTGAGGGACACTCACAGAACAAGTTACTCGCAATCCAAGGTTTTACCACATTCCTTTGTCCTGAACTGACATCTGCGGATTTGGTGAGAACAGTGAACCCACCTCCAGCCTACCTCCCTTCTCCGACAATCGGGCTGCAGCTACATGACTCCCAGGTACCCCTGGGAGGGTTCTTCCACCTCAGAGAACAACCCGAAATGACCTACACAAATTCCTCCTTGGGCGCATTTACCATAATGTCTTCCCTTCCTCACTGCCGTGGCTGGCCCTCATTTGCATCCAAAATTTACCTCCCTTTCTCCTTCTCTCGCCTAGCTCTGCTTCTCTTTGAGGACTTGGTTGTTAAAAATTGAAATTGCCAGACGTGTCGTATTTTAAATTTATACCAGAGGTCCTTAAGAAAATTCTGTCTGCATGCCTATAGCACGAGGAGTGCGGTTTTCCCGTGGCGCCTTTGTTCAGACATTCTCCTTTGCTCCTGAGTTTTATGACAAGATCCCTGGTTTCTGGGGGAGCTGTGAAAATTCTAGTAAATGCCATTACCCAGGAGAATGTCTTCTTGAGTTATAAATCAGTCATATGAAGAAAGAAGGCTTCCTGGGCCAACGATGTGGATGTGTGATTGATAGCTCACCCCCGCGCCCCCTGTGGCTTTCCATTAGGAGGCTGAGGCTCTCCGCAGAAATACCAGCAGGCAGGGGTGAGGGCCCTGTCTCACCTGGCTCATGACCATCAGACACTGAGGAGCCAGAGAGGGAGACGCTGGCGAGAAAGAGGTCACTCGGGGGTGTTTGATGATGACTCTAGTGCCTCCCAGCAGCTCTTTCCCCTTGTGTCACTTAATAAGAAGCAGTTCGTTAACAAACAAAAACCAGAACAAAAGCAAAACGAAACTTAAATCACAGCTCAAGAATGTCTTTCCTTCCCTGTGCGGGTACCCAGGCAATAACATAGCTGGGCACTTCAGCTTTTCAATAAGAAACATTTCCAATTTGAAACTGCCCTCTTTATTTACTATTTACAGCAACCTTTCTCTCTCTCTCTCTCTCTCCTCCGCCAACATTAATCTGAGTTAGTTCCGTGTATGAATCATCGGCAGGTTTAGGATGGCCACGCAGACGCATCTGGCCCGTGGAATATCTCCGGAGAAGCTGGTACCTGCCGCACAATCCTTCGCACGGGCTGCTCTGCCTGGTGAGTACAGAGTATTTAAAGCAGGCTGTAAAGTTGTCACAGTTTATAAATCAGTGAAATTAGTGCTGAAGCTCATTGAATCTATATGCAAACAGTGGCAGCTGCCATTGACACACAGTCTTCTATAAGGGGCAACGTGGAGTTATCTGTGTGACCAACTGGCATGTTGCAGCTTCATCCCAGCAACAATTCCCTATGTAAAAACCGTCACATTTTACGAGTCCTTTAACCAGAAAACCAACATTTTCCTTGGAATTTAGATTAGAGTTTCTCCAGATGTGGAGCTGCAGGTACCTAAATGTATCAGTTCTAATAAAAATTAGATATGGTTCCTTTTATCTTGTTATATTGACAATTTTGTTGGCATGTTTGTATCCTCACCTTTTATCTGCTTCCCACTTATACCTGGTTTGCTCAGTATTTATAGCAAACGGGAGACCCCTATACGCTTAAATTTTATCTATGTTTTAAAAGCCAGCTCAGATAGTTAGACTCTTTAAAAACATGGTATCTGGGACAATGATGCAAGAAATCCTAGCGTCAAACCATCAACAGGGAGGAATCACAGATGTGTAATTGGTTGCATGTAATTGACTAAGCCACAGAAGGATCTAAGACATGTCTACTTCTCTATACGGGATTGACTGGAGCCTAAAAAATTTATAAACCCCTAAACTTTACATTGACTGTGTCTTTTTTTTCAGGGTCACATAGTAAAATTAGAATTAGTTTTATTGTAAATTATTGTTCCCATAAAAGTGAAAAATGCTTCACGATAATGATGTCCCATAAAGCAACTACTTAAAGTGGATGCTGTTATGAAAAAAAAATACCCTTGATAATTAAAATGCATTGTACAGTTTAAGTATTGAGATGACCATTATGGAAGGTGATACAATAGAAAGGTATCAATCAGTGTCTTACTCTTTTAGGCGTAACTATGACTGAGGATGTAGGTGTGCATAGTCAAAGGAAGGTCTTGGCTCTCCTACTGGCCTCAGGTGTATCATCAATTCCTTCTCCCCTCCCTTCTCTTTAATATACATTTTTACTTACTTCTGACCTTGTTTTGGTAAAACTTTCAGTGGTCTCTTAACACATCATGGTTGATATACCCTTTTATTTGTAAGTGACTTATATAGTACTTTCCATGACTTTAAATCAATGGATTAAAAAAATCCAGAAAATGAATCCATCTCTTAACTCTGAGTGCTATTCAGAGCCCTTTCTCTTATCACTGTTTCGTCACGTCAGGCACGGCTCACCAGATCTGTGGAGATTTGTCCTACAATATAGAGTTCTAAAGATTAACAAGGATTTTTGAAAATATGCCAAGATACTGAAGAACCAACTTCTCCATATTTGAATGTTCGGAACATATCTTTCTGTCTATACCTAGATTGGGACCAATAGGAGAAGTTGAGGAGTTCCATACTTTAGTAAAGATTAGGCAGATGAAAACGTGTATTGAATGGCCCCAAGTGGGAGCTTATATTGTACTTACTTGACAAGCCCCACCCCCTTACACGCAGCTGCCCTCCTGAGCCTGCCCATGTGCAGATGAGCCTGGGAGCAGCCAGCAGCCCTGTGAACTGGAGCCACTTTAAATTAAGGAACCATGACCTAACTGGATCCTTAATCGTCTCTATTATTCACAGTACATATATTTCTTTAGTTCATTCACTCTCCAGTTCCCTCAGGTCAATATCCCATGCATTCTCTTCAAAACTCCCCCATGGCCCCTCAGCCTCGCTCAGGTCATGATCTCACTTCCAAATTCATTGAAAAGAATGGAAGAAATGAAGAAGAGGACTTCCATGACCTCCCCTACCATGTGGAACCCTCTTTGCCCATCTATCCTGCCGTCTCCCCTCTCTGACAGCACTCTCTGTGAGGTCAGCAGCACTCAGACGCTCCAGTTTTATGCCGGGACCCCTCCCCTCTCCCTTCCTCAAGATCATCACTGAAGCTAATATTCTCTTCCTCTCCTGCATAGTAATTTTCCCAAAGTTCATTGGATGTTTCCTATCAACACTTAGACATTCTTTCTCTCCAGCTAAAAGTAACCAACAAAATCCTTACTTGATCCCATTACCTTAGTACATACTCCATTTCACTCTACAGTTAAACCCCTCAAGATGTTGCATAGATAGATGTCCTACTTCTGATTCTACATCCCCCATTATTTCTGAACCTAGTCCAATCCCCCTTTTGCCATTTGTATTTTTTTATGGAAATAGTATAACTCTACCAAAAATCTATTTCTATCTTTAGAAGCCATAATATTATATTATACTTAATATATATTAAGTAATTGGCATTTTAGTATATTAATATTTGACAATTTAATATTATAAATAAAATTTGACATTATTTGAACTTGTTGCTCAATCTTCATCTCTCTTAACTTTTTATATTTGACTTGTGGGACAACAAATTATCTTGGTTTTATTCTTACTTCATCGGCCATTCATTTTTGGCTATTTAGCCAGTGTCTCCTCATCTTCCTATGCATTTATTTGGGGTGATTCAGGGTTTGCTTGGTATAACAATCTCTTATCTACCATAATTTTATAATTTAACATAATCTCATATTTCTGAATACAACCCAAATTTCTGTTTCCAAGCTGGATTTCTCTCCTGAACTCTAGACTTAAAGACTCAGCTGCATTTTCAACATTCCCATCAAAATATGAATATTGTTTTCAAATTTAGCATACCAAAAACTAAACTCTTGACCTGCCCTGTGTCAAAACCCATTCCTCCTACAATGTTCTCCACATTCTATCAAATTTTTCTTTTGGACTAAAAACCTTAGTAATTATTGACTGATTTCTTTCCCTCACCACCACCCATATTAACATACTGACCTGAGCAACCATTATTTCTCAACTGTATTATGGAAAGTACCATTTAGCTGTCTGCCTGTCTTCCACACTTGTCCCTCTATAGTTTATTCTCATGACATCTTCCAGATTAGTGTCCTAAAATATACGTTTGTAAAGACTCTCTGGATATTGAAAGAATAACAAAGGAATACTGTGAACAGCTCTAGGCCCACAAATCTGATAACCTACATGAAATGAATCCATTCCTAAAAGACACAATTTGCTAAAACTCATACAGAAGAAATTCATAACCTGAACAAACCTATTAGGCTTATTAAGGAAGTTGAGTCAATAATTAATAACCTTAAAAAAAAGATCCATGCCCAGATGGATTCAGTAGTAAATTTTACCAAATACTTAAGGAATAAATTATACCAGTTCTCTGCAATCTCTTTCAGGGGCTAGAAGAAGAGGAAATACTTTCTAAGTCATCCATGAGGACAGCATTATGCTAATACCAAAACCAGACAAAGACATTACGAGAAAGGAAACCATGATACAATATCTTCAATGAACACAGGTGCAAAAATTCTCGAAAGGATATTAGGAAATAGAATTCAAGAATGTTTAAAAACATTATATACCATGACTAAGTGAGATTTATCTAAAATATGCAAAACTAGTTTAATACTTTAAAATAAAATACTGTAATCAATCGTGTCAACAGAGTAAGATGAAAATTGACATGATCATATAAATAGATACAGGAAAAAGCCAAAATCCAATACTCATTTCTGATGAAAACTCACAGTAAACTGGGAAAAAAGGTGAACTTCCTCAACTTGATAAAGACTACCTACAAAAAATCCAGTTAACATCATCCTTAATGGTGAGAAACTCAGAGCTTTCTGGCTAAGATCAAGTACAAGGCAAAATGTACCCTGACCCTATTCCTTTTCAACATCATACTGGAAGTCCTAGCTAATAAAATAAGGCAATTAAAAGAAATAAAAGATAAACATCTTGGGAAGGAGGAAATAAAATTGCTTTAGTTAACAGACAACATGGTCATCGTTGTAGGAAATCTGAAAGCACTGGGGTGCCTGGGTGGCTCAGACCTCAAGCATTCGATTTTGGCTCAGCTCATGATCTTGCAGTTTATGAGTTTGAGCCCTGCATCAGGCTCTGTGCTGAGAGCTCAGAGTTTAGACCCTGCTTCAGATTCTATCTCCCTCTTTCTCTGCCTGTCTCCCACTTGTGCTCTGTCTCTCTCTCTCTCAAAAATAAATAAACATTAAAAAAGTTAAAAAAGAAAGAAAATCTGAAAGAACTGACAAAACAAATCCTGGATCTAATAAGTCATTACAGTAAGGCTGCAGGCAATGAAAACGAGAACTTTGAAGTTAAAAACATAATACCATTTACATTAACACCCCCCCCGAAAAGAAATAGAAATAAATCTAACAAAACATATACAAGATCTATATGAGGAAAAATATAAACTGAGGAACAAATGCAAAGAACTAAACAAATAAAGAGATATTCCATTTTCATGGAAAAGAATAATTAATATTGTCAAGATTTCAGTTCTCTGTACTTCACTACAGTTCAATTTCACCTAAAGGTTTAGTGCAAACCCAGGCAACATCTCAGCAAGTTATTTTGTAGATATTGATAAGTTGATTTTAAAGTTGATATGGAGAAGGAAAGACCCAAAATAGCCAACACAATATTGAGGGAGAATCACAATGCTGGAGAGCTGACAGTAACTGACTGTGAGACCTTCTGTAAAGCAACAGTAAACAAGGCAGTGTGGTTGGTGAAAGAATAGATGTATAGGTAAATACGAAAAAAAATGGAGAGCCCAGAAATAGACTCACATAAAGGTAGTCAGCTGATTTTTACAAAAGAGAAAAGACAATACAATGGAACAAAGATAGTCTTTGCAACAAATGGTGCTGGGACAAGGGGATATCTACACACACACACGCACACACACATACACACACACACACACACAAATGAGCTTAGACATAGACCTTATACCTTTTACAAAGTTAACTCAAAATGGATCATTGACTTAAACGTAAAGGCAAAGCTATAAAACTCCTAGAAAATAACATAGGACAAAACCTAGATGACTGTGGGTATGGCAGTCACTTTTTAGATGTAATACCAAAGGCATGATCCATGAAAGAAATAATTGATGTGCTGGACTTCATTAAGATTAAAAAGTTACTCTCTACAAAAGAAAATCTCAAGAGAATGAGAAGTCAAGTCATAGACTGGGAAAAATTATTGCCATAGACACATATGATAAGAGACTAGTATACCACATAGACAAAGAACACTTAAAATGCAACATTAAGAAAACAAACAACTCTGATAAAATATGGGCCAAAGATCTTAACAGACACCTCATCAAGGAAGATATGCAGATGGAAAATAAGCAAATAAAAATGCTCCACATCATCAGACAAATGCAAATTAAAGCAAAAATGAGATACCACTAACATCTATCAGAATGGCCAAAATTTAGAACACTTACTACACCAAAAGCTGAAGGTATGGAGCACCAAGGACTCTCAGGCACTGATGGCGGGAATGCATAATTGTACTGCCATGTTGGAACGCAGTTTGGCTGTTTCTTACAAAATTAAAAATACAACCCAGCAGCCATGCTCCTTTGTATTTACCCAGAGGAGTTGAACACTTATGTCCACACAAAACTCTACATTTGGATGTTTATATCAACTTTATTCATAATTGCCCAAACTTGAAGCAAACAAGATGTCCTTCAGTAGATTAATGGATAAACTGTACTATATGCAGACAATGAAATACTATTCAACACTAAAAGGAAATGAGGTATCAAACCATAAATAGACATGGAGGAAACTTAAGTATGTATTACCAAGTGAAAGAAGCCAATTTGTAAAGACTAAGTACTATATGACTCCAAGTATATGTTGTCCTGGAAAAGGCAAAACTGTGGAGACAGTAAAATGATCAGTGGTTCCCAGGAGTTGGGGGAGTGAGTAAATAGGCAGAGCACAGATGACATTTACAGCAGTGATAGTACCTTGCATGATATCATAATTATGAGCACATATCATTATATATTTGCTCAAACCCAGAGACTATACAACACCAAAATGGAACCTTAAAGTAAACTATAGACTTTAAGTGATTATGGCATGTCAACACAGATTCATGAAATGTAATAAATGTACCATATCTGTTGACAATGGAAGAGGCTATGCATGGTAGAGGCAAGGGATATTTGGGAAATCTCTACTTTTTAAAAATTTTGTTGTGGATCTTAACTGCTTAAAAAAAATAAGTTCTTAAATAAAAAATATAAATTTGAGTGTGTCATTCAATTACTTAAAGTCTTCTATAGTGTCCTATCTTCTTTTATTTGAGTTAATGCTAAAATATTTACACAACCCACAAGGTTGACCATAAGGCCTCATGGTACATCTGTGGCCTCGTATCCTACCCCTCTCCCTTTGCTCACTTTGTACCAGCCACCATTGCTTCCTTACTCTACCTTAAAGGTCAGACATAGTTCTTAGTTCATTGACCTTGTGATTCCATCTGCCTAGAATGCATTCCCCAGGTGGCCTGCATGCAGTTTTGTAACACTTCCTTCGTGTGAGTGGTAGACAAAATAACGGTCCCTCAAAGATGTCCATGTTCTACTTGCTGGAATTTGTGAATATGTTACCTTACAAGGCCAAAGGGACTTTGCAAGTGTTATTAAATAAAACTTCTTGAGATGGGAAGATTATCTTGTGTTATCTAGATGGGCCTGATCCAATCACAAGGATCCTTAGAGAGAGGCCTTTGGACTCAAGGAAGGACATGTGACAATGGTAACAGATGTCAGAGAAATACCTGAAAATGCTATGTTGTTGGCTTGGAAGATGAAGAGGAATTTCTACATGCTGAAGAATGTAGGCAGCATCTGGAATCTGGAAAAGGCAAAGAAATGGAGTCTTTCCCAAGGCTCCCAGAAAGAACACAACCCTCTTGAGAGCTTGAAGTATTCATCCATGGGAACTGGTTTTGGACTTCTGAGTTTTAGAACTGTAAGAGTATATATAGGCCCAATTTAGGCTGAAAATTCTGTGGTAACTTTTTAAAGCAGCAATAGGAAACCAGTGCAAATTGTTTGCTAAAAAGCCATATTTTCCATGAAACCCTTTGTGACTTCTCCACTTAAAATTACAAGTGCTTCTTCCACCTTCCATGCCTTGTTTCCATGCTTTATTTTTCTCATCTCTAATTACCATCTGGCATTTTGTTTTTTTCTCTTTCTCCCCATCCCACTAGAATTGATATATCCATGAGAACATAAGTACTATTGAGTTATTGCCCTTTTGCCAGCACCTAGAACAGGACCAGATTCACATGCTTGCTGGACCGTGTTTGTTGTATGGATAATGAACATGAAAGCAGAAAAAAAGTTGTAACTATTAGTCCACTGGGTGGAGAGACACTGCTTTGCCTTCCACTATGCCGCTGCCTCCATTGTCACTGTGGATAAGTCTCTGGGCTCAGGAATCTTCTATCCGTAGCTTTATAATGGCACTAGGTGCATCATTTTGTATTTAGTGATTTATATTCTGTCTACATTAGTTCTGGAAATGTAGGTCCTTGTTCATCCTTGTAGTAACATTGAGGCACAATGCTGGGCACATAGTAGGGTCTCCAAGTGTGGTCAACTAGTGCAAAAGCAAGGCTATTAGCAGTCATAGAAAAAAGGCAATACAGTCTACCTGAAAGATTCCCTCAACCTAGAAATCAAGTATGGGTTCTACCGGTTCCTAACTATAATATCCTGAAATTTTTACTAAATCTTTCTGGGCCTACCTTGCACTAACTGTAATATATACCTTACTTCGGAGTTATTAAAAAGTTCAAGTGAATGAATATACAGGTTATTTCTCTGTGAATTATAAAACATTACAAAATTACAAGCTATCATATAATATCCTCAAATCAAGTGGGAAACAATGTGATGTCTGGTGAAAGAGGTCTTCTTTTTATAGAAATATGTCTAGCTTTTTCATCAATCACACTCGTCACCATGGTTTAAACTTCCGCCTATAAACTAACAGGAATCAGATCTAGATCTCCATTCCTGAGTTTCTTCATTCGAGTTCAGGAATAGACTCTGATTTCCAAATGAAGTTGTGAAAATCGGCACGGCTGAAATGCAGTCCATTTGCATCGACCAGTTCAATACACTATTGAACGAATCTTTCCTGTGAAGTACAATGTGCCAGATAATCTGCTGTGGGCAATAAAATTTCCTAGCAGAGGGGTGCCGTGGCCATTTGTGCATCAGAAGGATCACTCAAGAGCTTTGTGGAGGTCAGATTTAAGGGCTTAGCCAAAGGCATGAAGGTTCATTAAGGGACTCTTCTACAAATCCAAGGAAGTGATGATGGCTCCACAATCTGGAAGCATCCTTAATATGGGTCTAGTGGAGTTAACTGCACTTGAGGAGCTGAGAAAATGAAAACACAGATTTATTGTTTAGTCATGTAAGTGCAGCAAAAGAGAAATTAAAAATTGCACCCAAGATTCTGACTTGGGTGGCTAGGTGGTCAGTGGTTCTAGTGACTAAAGGGAATGCAGAGGGCCCTGCTTAGAGGGAAGGCCATTAGTTTCGTAATATGACAGGCTATTTTGCCAAGTTGACTCGAGGCATCTGAGGAGCATGTGCAATGATCCACTGAAACTTGGCCTGTGGATAAATGATAGGGCTTTTACAGTTTTTCTAAAGCACTGCTGGGCTAACTAACTCAGATGAGAAAGTCCCGAGTTTTGGTGAGTGAAGTAGACATTTCCCTCTAAGTCATCACATAGAAACACCCAAGTGTTAGCAAGTAAACTTGGAGAAGTGACCTTATCCTCTTGAATGATTTGTTAAAATATGCTTAGTGCCCCCTGGCAGATTTCGTCTTTCTAGTTAATGAAGAAACCTATGCCTTAACACTCCCAAAGGGCCTTTCAACAACTCTTAGAAGCACTAAACTAACTGTCCTCTGTGAAACATTGCAAATAAAACCATCACAACACATCATAATGAAAAAGTGTGTCATATATTGATTTTCTAGCTACTGCGGGATCTTCATTAACACACATTGTAGACACTTTTTCTGAAATCTCATGCCATTTTTCTGGGCTAAGTGTATTTTAGAGAGGAGTTATGACAGATCTGATGTGACAAGCACTGTTTTACAATTACTGTGTGTCTCTGACACTGACATCCTCTAATTCATACTCATGACATTCTTGTGCATGTAGGATTATTAGCAATTATTTTTTAGATGAGAAAACTGAATCGATGAGAGAAGTGACAATCCAAGTAAGAGTCCTGGTGATGAAAACGACAGACTTAAGTTCAAGTCCAGGTTTTGGCAAGTTATTTAATCTCTTTGAATCCCCATTTACTCATTCATAAGTAAGACTGTCTAACAACAGAAATAATTTAAAAATTAAGTAGCTAATGTCATTAATATTTGGTGACTAGCTGGTCACTTTCCATTATTACCACTTACACTATGCTGCCTTATTTATTTTAAAGCAACTAAAATCCAAGATTAAATGAAACAAAGAACTCTTGCTTCTGATAATAAAGAAGCAGAGAAAACTAAGTCAGTACAACCACTCAGAGTAAAAAAATCTTGGAGTACACACACACACACACACACACACACACACACATACTGTATATATACAGTTAATTTTCTTTATTCATGGTAGTTAGGTTCTAGAAAGTTACCATGAACACTGTGCTCATGAAGAAAGCCACTTCTCAAAGGGAAAACACAGTTGGTTTCCTTCAAATTTATGGTCTTAATATTTCTGTCAACTGACCAATACATAACTTTGTTTTCTGTATATTTATGTATATTTCTGTATATTTATTTAATATACACTGTAGATTTATTATCTTTGAACTCATGGCCAATGGGATGGTAACTACAACTATGACTCATGTCTAAAAGAAGTTTATCTAACGTGTGTTTTCTCTAGAAGGCACATCACAGCCTTCTTGTGTTTAGGCACGCTGGACAGCACGTTAACATTTTAAATGAAATCATCAACAAAGAACATAAAAATGCAATAAAAGGAAGGAAGGAAGGAAGGAAGGAAGGAAGGAAGGAAAGAAAGGAAAGAAAGAAAGAAAGAAAGAGAGAGAGAGAGAGAGAGAGAGAGAGAGAGAGAGAGAGAGAAGAAAAGGCAAAAACCAGCACGGCACTAAACAGATCAGGGAAAGGCCATGTATTCACAGTACGTGAACCAGAGAAAGAAGGCAGACCATTGCCTTGTACCTCAGCTGGGAGCATGCACACCAGTGACGCAAATTTCGTGCCATTGTACACACTTCCAAGAATGGCCGTGAGAGCACTCTGAGTACTGATTTTGATTTACAAAATATATTTTACATCCAGAAAGAGTATTTTTCAAACCTGAAAGAAGTAAAAGCATGATCAGACAAACAAAAGCTGGAAGAAGTTTTTGATAGCAGAATTATACCACCATAAACACCATAGAGAGTCCTATAGGCTAAATAAAAAGGAGGATACATTGAATTATAGAACTATGGGGATACTAGGAAAGGAATTAATATTTGTTGACTTTCAAAATAATAAAAGTAAATACATACTTATTCATTAAAAAAATTTAACCTCATTATCTTCTGTCATATATAACAAATTCAGTTTATGTAAGTTAGAACAGATAATAAAAACCCAATCAGAAAAGAAAAAAAAAATTCTCAGAAGCAGACTCAAAAATGACACAGAATTAGAAATGTAAGATAGAAATTTTAAAATAACTATGATTGTCACATTAAAGAATAATGGGAAAGGTAGACAAGACACACTATCAAGTGGGTAATTTCAGCAGAAATGGAAGCTAAAGACAAAATCAGATTGAAATTCTGGAAATCAAAAACAGAGTAGTTTGAGAGAAGATGAAGAATATCTTCAACCAGCTCTTTGGTGGATTCCACACAGTCTATGAAAATAATGAGTGAATTTGAATATAGATAAATGGAAATTAGCTAAACTGAAATTCAAAGAGAAAAAAGATGAAAAAAAATACAGAGTGGGGGTGAGGACTGTTCATACACATGTAATAGGAGAAGAAAAAGAGAAGAAATATTTGAAGCCGTTACGGCCAGGATTTTCTGTTAGTCATAAACAACAAATCATAGATCTGAAAGACTAGGAAAACAAAAAGCAGGATAAATGGCAAAATACTCACAACTAGGCATATCATATTCACAGTGCTAACCACCAAAGTGCAAAAGAAAACCTCCAAGGCAGCCAAAGAGTAGAAAAGCAGGAAAGGACCACATTACCCACAGAAGATTATAAACAGACTTTTTGTCAGAAACTCTCCAAGCAAGAAGACAATGGAAGGACATTTTTGAACGTGCAGAAAACAACAACAAAATCAACTGTCAACTAGAGTTTTGTACCCCGAGTACATATCCTTCAAAACAAATAAATACTTGGACAAACAGAAACTGAAGACAACAGACTGTGTCTGGAAGAAATGGGAGCAATAGTTTTTTTTTCAAGTATAAGGAATATGATATATGTCAGAAACTTGGATCTTCATAACGAAGAGTTTCTGAAAGCAAGTAAATGAAGATAAAATAATTTTCACTTTAATTATTCTAAAAGATAATGAACTATTTAAAACAATATTAGTAACAAAGTGTTTCATGCTTACACCCTATGTAAAACAGAAATGTATGACGAAAATGACATAAGGATCAGAGGGAGACTTAAATAATATATTATTATCAAGCCTTTGTATCATATATAAAACAATCTAACATTATTTGATGGTAGAACCATTTATTAATACATGATATGAACCTTAGGGCAACTGCTAAAATGTTTTAAAATGATTTATAAATAATAAGTCAATGGGAGAGATAAACTGTATTAAAAAAAATGCTCCATAAACACAAGGAAGGCTGGGTGCCGAGGTGGCTCAGTTGGTTAAGCATCTAAGTCTTAATTTCAGCTCAGGTCATGGTCTCATTGTGGTGAGATTGAGCCCCACATCAGGATGTGGGGCCTACTCAAGATTTTCTCTCTCTCCCTCTGCCTCTCTCCCCTGTTCTCACTCTCTCACTTAAAAAATAAACAACAAAAGAAAAAAATAACAACAAAGAAAAACCATAAAAAAGCAAAAACCAAACCAAAACAAAAAGGTCAAGGAACAAATGGAACAAATAGGAAGTAGCTAAATAAACAATAGATTATAATCCAACCATATTAATCATAACTTGAAATGTGAATGGTCTAAACATACCACTTAAAATACAAATTGCCAGACTAAAAGTAACACCCACATGTAGTCTACAAGGAACCTACTTTCTTTAAGAAGATTAAAAGACTAGAGTAAGATATGCAGTGAACTCTTTAACTAAAGGATTTCAGACAAAGTGAAATTTAAGACAAAAAGGATTATTAGATATGAAGAGGAATATTCCATAATAATAAAAAGGGCAATTTTCCCAGCAGACTTAATCACTGCAAATGTGTTTATGGTTAACAGCTTCTCCTTTAGGAAAGGTCATCACTTTCTGGATTTTGGCTTTATATAAACTGTTTATATATAAAACCTCTTATCCTAAACTAAAATCCTATCATTTTTTTCAGATTATTCTTGTTGCAAAGGTAATATCAATGACTTCTTACACCTGAACAAGGAAAGGATGCCTTTGTGCTCTTAAATTTAAAATTAGTCTTTTGCAAGCAGCCTTTTTTTATATATAAAATGGGTGGTTTCTTTGATTGTTGATGAGTTTTGATACTATTCTATATAATCTATATACAAGTCTTTTATCAGAAATATGATTTATAAATATTTTCTCCCAGTATTTTTATTCTCTTAACAGTGTCTTAAACACAACAGTCATTTTTAATTTTGACAAAGTTCAATTTACACTTTTTCTACTTCAGGTTTGTGCTTTCAATGCCATAGCTAAGAAATTCTCCAATACAAGGTCATTCAGAACTTTTCTTGTGATTTATGTTTTCTTCCAGAAGTCATATAATTTTGCATTTTACACTTAATACTATGATTTATTTTTGAATTAATTTTTTAACAAGATGTGAAGTATATATCAAATTTCCTTTTTTGGCAAAAGGTTGCAGCAGTCAGTGGTGGCACAGGCATAAACCCTCAAGCTACTGAGGACTGTCCCATGGCTGGTGTGGCATTCTGGAATTTTGAGAAGCGACAGCCACAGATCAGGTTGGCCACTTCCTGGCAATTATCTCTGTGAGCCCACACTGAGTTGATTGTGGGATTATACGGAAGCCTGAGCCCAGAGTAGGAGAGGGAAGGGTGTTCCACCTCTAAGGCAAACACAACTTCTCCTTCAGTCGAAAGCAGCTGCGTATGGACAACTGTGGACTGGAAAAGAAAGCTTAGAGAGAGATGTCTCCCTGGTGCAAAGGAGCTGGGAACAAGGACAGGAAAGCAGCGGAGGCATCCTTTCCAGCATGTGGTCTTCCCCAGCTGGAGATGAGGGGAGATTGCGGAGTGCCCAGAGCCCTTACTAAATGCAAGGCCGCAGTCTGTAAAAATTGCAAACGGAAGTAAAGAGCATAGTGAAAACCGCAAGGCATCCTGGGACTTCACCCGTGCAAGGAAGCAGCGTGGCAAAGCTGTCTGTGGGGCGATGGGCAGCCAGGAATCCCGGGGAGGCACCCTAAATCTTTATAGAGTGTGCTGCAGCGACCCTCTGCAGGTGGAGCGGGGTAGGAGAGATTAAAGAAATCCTTCTGGGGACACAGCTGACCTCCACTGTGGGTGCAACTGGGACAGAGCAGTGGGTGGAGGGAGGTCTCCCAGGCACAACTGTGTTTGGGAAGAGGAATGACACAAGATGGTGTGCAGAGAGCATTCCTTGGGCAGCAGGGGAATTCCCAGATCTCCCTGGAGATTGAGGTCACTCAAGTGCTGAGATTACTGAATGGTAAAATTTATATCAATGGAACGTGGAGGGGCCAACCTGAGATCTGGCTAAAGTAGCTAAGTGATTAAAAAAGACATTCAGGGGCACCTGGGTGGCTCAGTTGGTTGAGCATCTGACTCCTGATTTCAGCTCAGGTTAGGTTGGTGATATTGAGCCTGGAGTCTGGCTCTGCACTGACAGCACAGGGACTGCTTGGGATTCTCTCTCTCCCTCTCTCTGCCCCTCCCCAGCTCACACACACACACACACACACACTGTCTCTAAATAAAGAAATAAGAAGAAATTCATTCATAGAGAAAGGAAGTCAGTCAGGAGCTCAGAACCTTGGCTACTTTGGCTGATGTGGTGGAAATGAGGGTAATTACGAAGTGTCCCAAGGTACCCACGACTCGAACACTGTGGCTCATGACACCGTCTGTAGAGGGAGTGGGTGAGACAAGACAGGAGCTGGGTGTTATTTGGAATATGGCCCTTCTCTGACCCATAATCCCAGAAAGAATATATGTGTGCCTGAATCACTGGATATTCAGAGAGCAGAATGACTTTTTGAGGCATATCCATAACTTCTTGACCGAGCGCTGCTGAAATGGATGTTTTACGTTGGAATCCAAAGAGCTGTTTCCTTGTGTTAGATATTGCTGAAGAGAAGAGTGTATTAGTTATAGCAAAGGGCACCCAAGTAGCTGCACTATTTTCAGATTGTGGTAGATGAACCAACTCCTCATCTGGTGAGCTAAGTAGGGGTGGGGCGCGAAGAATGATCTTGGGAAGCAAACATTCCCTTCAGCCCTAAAAGGAATCCTCCTTCTGGGGCTACTGAACTTTTAAGAGAGGTTGAAGTGTGGGAAAAATGAGAAAGAAAGATCAGGATTATCCCCCAAAATGAAGCAGTAAACATAAAAGAACCCCAAAATTCAGAACAGTTATACTGGGCGGAAGTGTTCAGATGTTTCGTTAAACACGGTACCAAGAGGGAGTCACAACCACAGATAGATGGAGTCACAACCACAACTGTAATCATCACTGTAAAAGCCGAGGAGTCTGGCTGCTGTAGAAACATCTCAACATGTAAAACAAACAAGCAGGCAAACAGCACCTGTGACGGAATTGCTCAGTTTATCCTAGCCTCGTTGAATGAAGAAAATCCAGTCATGACACAAAAAAGAAACCTGCAGCCTTTCAATTACAGGTGAGGTGAAGGGAAGGCAGAGGATTCTGAGTTAAAGAATGTCAAGTTGCCGGAAGCACACCCAAAGAGGTCCTGAGGCCATTTGCCTCGATTTGGGGAGATTGGGTGGGGGTAGTAACGGAACATTCCTGAGATTTCTGAACAGCGGTAAAGAATGCAAAGCCGCACTACCACCTCACGAAAAGGGGAAATTAATCAAGTTAGGAGTGTATGGTGTAAGAAGTTGCAGCCTCTCAACAGGATGTATGTTGTAGGAGCCGATGTGAGATCTGCACGGAGGGCTTTCGCATCACACAAACCACCGGGGGAAGAGGATGTTGTGCAAATCTCTTCATCCTGCTGTGACTGGCCATGTTAGAGGGTAACCTAAACCATCTTGAGAGGCTAACTTAAAACAATTTAAGATACCTGGAATTGTCAAGAAATCTTGGCTTTAATTAAGGAGATGTTATATGGAGGTGTATTAGTACATGCAGATCTCTTGTGTAATAGTCCAGTATAGGTTAGGAGAGAAGCTGATGGACCCTAGAAATTACACATAGAATCTCAAGGACTGAAAACAGTGGTACCTTTAGTAGTAAAATGTAGCCATGACCACTAGAGTGTTAAAACTCATGCCCTGCAACAAGCAAAGAGGACTGAAATTCTGTGATTTGATTTGGCCAATGCTGAGTAATGCTCTGTTGAAAAGTTGTCTGGATACAATGGACGTAAAATATCTTCTGCATGCCCAACTTGTCATAGTATCTTTATCCTCAAGTCTATAGATCAGTCTCCCATTTTTTAAGTGTGAAGTAATAATCACGGTAAAGAATATTTGCAAGACTGAAACGGATATTAATGTACAGGTGCCACGGTGGGCTCACCTATCTGACATTGAGAGCACAAATATTTGCTGGTTGTGTCTGCCAAAGCTCTTCGGCTCACTCCCACTGAAGTTTGTTTGGGGATGGCTACCATCTATATGGCATTATCTTGGAGAACTCATCTTTTTTAGGGTCCAAAATATATACTCAAGTTGTCTTTATGTCTTTAAACAGTAAGTACTCAGTTGTTGGGTAAACCAGCATTGGCAGAAATGTTCTAAAAGTCTTGGGAAAAACTATCATAGATCTAGGAATGATAAGAATTTCTTTTTAATGAGGAGAGAAAGCTGAGGAAAAAGACTGTTGGCTCATATTGTTTGTGTGGAAACAATATTATTCCAGAAGGAAAGAAAAGGAAGATGATTAGCCCAGTAAAAAGTCTTAGAAAAATAGGTATAACAAAATAGAGATAGATGGCATAGTATGGGGAAAAGAGGGAAAGAGGATGCATACTGACCGAGGAGGGGCCATTAAGTGTGTTCCTCCAGATGCAAATGGAGGTTGCTCAGTGAATGGGGTTGGCATCTAGGCTGTGTGCAGTAGGCTGGGATCCGTAGATGTCCCTAGCACCCTACCTCTCTTCCAAGAGCCTTGTCCGCTGGCTATTCAATCAAACACCAATCGGGATACTTCTGTGAAGGGTCTTTGCAGATGTGATTATAATCCAAGTCCTTAAGACACAGAGGTTATCCAGGTGGGCCTGATTTAATCCTGCAAACCTCTTAAAAGTCAAATGACAGACTCCTGTTGGCCTCCTAGAGGAAAGCACACTGCTGGGCTGGAGCAGACTCAGGATGCCCCCTGCCCAACAGTCAGCAAGAACACAGGACCATGGGCCCACGATTAATGAAATGACAGTGAGTGCCTCCGCTGAGGACATCTCAGTTTCAACCTATAGACTGAGCAAAGAATCCAGCTAACCTGTGAAAAGACTGTTCTGTGACCTTGCACCTTGGTTCCTGGTGACCAGGCATTTAGCAAGGAGGTTTGTGGCACAAGATGCAGGGATGAGACACTTGCTCTTACAACAAAAGAAGGGCTGCATCCTGTCCCTGGCCTCTCTGGGCCTCTCTGATCTCTCCATGTGCCTTCCTGCTCCTGCTGCTCTACACAGTTTATCTTGACCAAAGCTGAGCAGGAATGTGCTCTGTGTAGTCTCAAAGTCCCTCCAAAGCCTTGACTCTATGTAATCAATAAAGTTTTAATAATCAAGACAGTGTTTATAAGTGAAACATGATTGCATCCAGAAACAAACCCACACACATTAGGTACTTGACTTGTGACAACAGTGTCACTGCAATTCCACAGGGACAGGATGCCATTTGCAATAAATGGTGCATGGCCAATTGGCTATTCATATGGAAAAAGTAATATTGATTCATTCCTCACACTGTAATAAACAGAAGGTCTAGACAGATTGTTAATCCAAGGGTAAAAGTTAACAACAAAAAGAGCTTTTAGAAAGTAACATAGAATTGTATTTTTATGATTTTAGGCAGGCATATATCTCAGGTAGATCACCTACCTTTGAGAAAAGTATCAATCAATTGGGCAAAACTAAAATTACGATCTTTCATTCCTCAAATGACAGTATTATCAAAATAAAAATGCCAGCCACAAATTGGAAGATATTTGTAATACAAAAATGAATGCCATCCTGTACAAAGATGAGTTTCTACAAATCAATAACAAGAGACAGATAACGCAGTAGAAAAATGAACCCAAATAATTAAATAAACACCTTTCAAAATAGAATATGCAAATGGCCGATGCTCATAAGATATAAGGGCTCAACCTCACCAGTTACCAGAGACAAGCAAATACATTATTTCTACACGTGGTTAAAAATGTTAAAAGGCTGTCAATAACTAAATGTTGGAAACATGAGGAGCATGAGGAATTATGTTATACTGTTAGGAGGGTAAATATGTAAAATCACTCTAGAAAAACATTTTCAGCATCTAGTTAAACTGAAGATTTTAGTACCACATGCTTTAGCATTTATACTTCAGTTATATGCTCAAGATAAATGACCATATGTGAGCAGCAATACAAAAATTATCACAGCACTATCCATAAGATCCCCAAGCTAGAAATTACCCAGTGTCCTCCAAGTCTAGAAGAATGAGAAAATCAATGTTAGGGTGCCCGTGCAATGTGACACCATGTCATTGGACAGTGCTCACGAGCACGGCAACACCATATGCAACAATACAGATGGCGCTTTCAGCTGTAATGCCAAACACAATGCCCAGACACCAACAAGCACACCATGCAATCGTTTGTACACAAAGGCCCAAAGAAGGCAAAACTCATCAGTGATGGTAGAACTTAGGAAAACTGTTGCTTTTAGAGAAGGAGGCATGGTGGCCAGGAGGGAACACTACAATGGCCTTTGGAGTGCTGATAATGTATTCATTCTTGAATTTGCCCTTGTGTTAATGTTTAGAAAATATGCTGAGCTGTACACATGTGATGTATGTGCTTTTTGGTTTGTGTGCACACCAATAGAAATATATTTAACATATACACAAACTACATTCTGTGACATGATAAGCCTTCAATGTTTCTACAGAGAACCTTCAGGTTCTTAACTTCTAGCTAGGCTTCTTCCTCTATAAAGGTCAGGATTGTTTTTGATTCTATATCTTTTAATAAAAAATGGTTCAGGGGTCCCCTGGTGGCTCAGTCAGTTATGCATCTGACTCTTGGTTTTGGCTTAGGTCATGATCTCACAGTTGGTGGGTTGGAGCCCTGTATTGGGCTCTGCCCTGAAATCACGAAACCTGCATGGGATTCTCTGTCTCCCTCTCTCTGCCCCTCCCCCATCCTCTCTCTGTATCTCAAAATAAATAAATAAACTTAAAGAAAGTGGTTCCAGATTATCTTAAAATCCAATTTGGGAAGTTCTCAAAAAGTCACAGAAGATCAAACAACAGGTGGTTGGTTACTTAGGCCATGCTGTCTGCTTCTTACTTTCACAAAATGGCAGTCATTCTGTGTGGTTAAGGGACAATCCCAGACTCTAAAACTGTCCCATGGAGCCTGGCTCAATCCCATCCTTTCCCAGATTGTAATGAAAGAATGACAGGACCTCAAAGCTTGAAAAATCTCTGTTTATTGTAAATCCCTCTCCCTTGGGCCACCACAGCTCCTTCTACACACTATTACGGCACAGGTCGTTTTGTCTTTTCTATAGAGTATGAGCTGATAAAAGACAATATACTGTCTTATGTGATTGTGTTTGTGTCACCATGATATAGCACAACACAAGGCGATAGTCGGAGCTCCGTCAGTGTCCAAGCTGAGGACTAGGTGGATGAAAGCAAGAATCTTCAGGGTCACAGCCAAAGTACACCAGAGTCTGACACTTGCTCTAACACTGTAAGTGGGAGGGAACTCACACTGCCAAGAATCACCCAATTTCATTTTTTGCATATCTGTATTAAATAATAAATATATTTCCTATGATTGAATTGAAATATTGCTTTCTAAAAGTTTTACACTTTGATTCCTACTTCCTTGATGAATAACATAAAATATGATTATTAAAACCTGTACAGATTTACTGTCCTCATTTTTTAAAAGAATTATTCTTTCCTACAAATAATTGCCTCATCAGCCTAGAAATTCTTTTATTCTTCCACCTCAGAAGATAAGATTTCCAGTCCCTTTTTCATCCTGCTTTCCTTGGCTAAGGTAAGCAGGTATCTCATGATGTAACTTCTGTGATCTTAATCCCCTTAGCAGAGGTGCCATCTCTGCCTTGGCATAGCCCAAATGTGCCCTGTAACAACTCTCCATATAATGGTATAGCTGCCCCTGAGCTTTTGTAAAATTGGTTGGTTTTTCTGGATATAAAAACTTAATGATTTTCATTGGAGAAACATGAAGAAATGAATGAAGAAGAAAAGAAAACTGTTTGTAATTCTCGTCATCCAATGAGAATGGTTGGATTCACAGATTCTTAAGCCATGTCTCTTGCCCTTGAGCCATAGATAAGTCTACTTCTCTGATTATGCAATGTGATGTCTAAATCAAAATTTAGGACTTCCATGTAGCCCACATGGTTTCTAGCTATTGTTTGGGCCTGTAACTCCACCACTGCCCCGCGTGCCTGTCCCCTGCATCCTGCTCTATTTCCAGAGCGTGGGCTGGTGCTCAAGGGCCCAGAGGCATCCCAGCCACTGACTTCCAGAGCCCTGTGGTGCTGGGCCCCCTCCCCGCTCTTTGGGATGGGATCAGACTGTGCCACTGTGGCTCACTGTAGCAGATTATCCAAATAAGAACACAATGATGACATAGAAGACACCTTTGGGATGAGAAGTTTGAAGCTAAAGAGAGAGCATACGGGTGTAAAAGGGCCAGCGTTGTCTGATAGGGTGGGGAATCATGGGAGAAACAGCTGAGGATGCTAGGCATCAGCTGAGTAAGGGGATGTTGAAGGAAAGAGTTAGGAAGGCAGAGGGGCGCTCACTGGACACCTTCCTGCAGAGAGGAGTTCCACTCCATATGTTCCCAGGCATCAGTCTAGACCCAGTCTTCTGAGTTATGAGGGCATGCACTAAATGTGGCGTTTCGAGAGACACACACACACAGAATCTGAAGCAGGCTCCAGGCTCTGAGCTGTCTGCACGGAGTCTGATGTGGGGCTCAATCCCATGAACTATGAGATCATGACTTGTGCTGATGTCAGAGGCTTAACTGACTGAGCCATCCAGGTGCCCCTGTAACATATTTTTAATGCCTGTTGATTTAAACTAGATTTTTGCATTAACCTGAGAAATGGCCTCTCTAGTACATCAGTCTGTGGCTTCCAGGCAGGGAAGGTGTCCCCACAGGTGGACCATGTCCTTGCCTTTGCGTGTCAATAAGAACCACATAATCTTGAAGTGCTGCTATCTCTTCAATGTTGCAGTCCTCTAAGATCCCACTTACAGGGGATTTTCTCTTGAAAAAATATAAATGCCTTAAAATGCTCCTATTAAGATGTCTTCCTATTTTTTTTGCAATATTTACTATTCTTTATGGCAATTAAAAGTTTCAATTTAAAAAGAACATCAAATGGATTATTTTAAAAAACTTGAGGCCAAATAAGAATGAAAATAAAATCCATAAGACTCAAGTCACAAATTCCTAGTAAGCTGACCCATTGGGTGCCATCCTTGCTCCCACTGTCTAATCCTTCCTTGGCATGTGGCCCTCTGCTCTCCAACAAGCATAATTCCCACTCAGAATTAAACTTTTTGCTACCAATTCCTGCTCAGTAATGAATAAAAATCTAGAATGACAGAGAAGCCAACATTTTACTTGGATAAAAGACTCAAGTAGTTCTGGATTTTGTCATTTAGATATGAAACATAGGAAAGAGGGAGACAGTTGGGTGAGAGTCTCAAGGAGTTCCGGATTTGGCATTGAGACATGAACCATGGGAAGAGGGAGATCATGAAGCATGTTCTCAGCAGGCCTTTAGAAATAGTTAATGAGAGAACATGTTCTAGAAGGGTCTTATCAGTGGCCATGCAATACATGACTCTGAATGTCCTCTGTATTTCCCTGTTCTCTTCCAATCCAGCCAAACCATAAATGCTGAAAGAAAAATTTTTGTTCAGTTAAAAAGTCAAAACTTTAGGAAGTTTCAAATTTGAGAAAAATCACCGCTTGGGGGCAAATTTTTTTTTTAAAGTTTCTCACGTGCAGGAAGTGCTTGGGGGAAAATAAGAGCTTGTCGAATGCTAGCAAAGGATCGTCCCTCATTCAGCCTGTCTATGGGCCTAAGGTCTGTCTGTGTTTTCAAGCAAATTGTAGTCCTGTTATTTTTTGATTATTTAAAGGGAATATCTACATAATGTCATAAGTACGATGCATCTGGATTGGCTTAGGTCCTTAGGCTAAAGCATAAATAGTCCTGCTTGAAAGTTCTGCTTATTTGAATCATTCGGTAAAAATACTGTTCCTAGTTAAAATGGAAATATATAAGCCTGAGTCTTACTTTTCAAAAAAATTCTTTATGTAAGGGTGTTTGAAAGTCATAGTTTTAAAAGTCAAAGCCAGAGGGCCTCATTCTCAGATATGGGGATGTATTACAATCATGGCTGCCACAATCACTCTTGAGCTTCCACATCAAGATGGTGGGTGGAGAACTTCATGGCCATCCAGGAGTCCAAGATGGATGGATTGCCATCCAAACTCCCCATGGCCCTGAAGATCGGGAAAGTCCATCTACATGATTCCCCTTTCATTGGTCTGCCTGCTACTCAAAACCCTTTTGAGAGTTTCCAGCAGAAAGTTGGGTCAAATCTGTTCTGCAACTCACCCCCCCCATCTCTTCAAAAAAGCAACTGTAAAAAAGAAACAACGAGAAAGCAATTGTTACAAGAAACAAAAGTGGAAGAAACAGCCTTTGTTGTCTTCACAAATCTGGCTGAGTAAGTGATAACTCACTAATTTCTCTGATCTCCTAAATGAGGTTCCTTATGTGGGTAGAGACCATGTGCAAATGAACACAGTGCTGTTGGTTTCTCTGCCGGCTCACATCCCCACTCATCCCTGGAAGGCCTGCAGGTAGGTACAGTGTGTGTGGGGAGGATGTGAAAACAAACCAGGGACTTCTACCCATCAGAGGGTGTTCTGAGCTGGCACAACCCAGCATCCCAAGAGCCCCATCCAAGTGCTCTGCATGGGGAGAGATTTGATGAGAAGAGAAGGGGTAAGCTTCATCAATGTTGACTTTATCCAGTTCTCCTTTCTTACTGGGCAAAGAAAAGACAACCAGGTCCTTTACAGGACACACACAGTTTATTCTTGTCAAGATGAATAAGTAGAAGTGAAGTTGGCCCGTGTTGTCTGAGTCAAGAAAAGCTCCAACCCTATTCTCTGGCATCTACTTCTTCCTCTACAGCACCTGGTGAGACTGTGGGTGATTGGGGCTTCCATCACACCAGGCCCTGAATGACCACCTGGACAACAGCTTTTGGGGACACACCTCACCCATCCCTCCCCCACAACCTAGGTTACCTGAGTGAGCAATCAAGTGCTCTGGAGAGAGAGAGACTGGGCTGTGTGCTATTTGCTGCCATTGTGTAAACGTAGCCTTTCCTGCTGAGCATGAGTGCTAAGAACGAAGCCTTCCCTCTAGTTGAGATCTGCACCCAGGCGTGCAAACCTTCACAGAAAATATGCTGAACTCTGGGAAGCCTGTGGGACACTGGCTGTGTCCACCAATCAAGTACAATTCCTTGAAATCATCATTAAACAACCAAATTCATTCCAGGAGAGGGACTTATCATAGTTTTTCAATGTGCAAAAATATGGTTATTAAGAGGTTAAGTTGGTACCTACACCTTCATGCCGTAGCAACAGAGCTAAACTCTTCATGACTTAGAGTGACTTTGTTTTACCATGTAGGTGCCAGGACGCTGGGGTGGCAGCCAGTGAGGCTGCCCTGGCCGATAAAGAGTTCCAAAGCATGACAGACTTTCCAGGTCCTCAGCGGGGACCTTAGAAAATTGGGAGGGGAAAGGACCTCTAGGAACCAACACAAATCCAAACCAGCCAGACAAGATGGACAATGTGTGGAACCTTCTCCTGGCTTCGGCAAGAGCACAGGGATTTCAGATGGGGAGGAAAGGGGCGCAGAAAACAAATCCTACAGGCTTGACCTTTACAAATTACATTGTAAAGGGATGTACTTGTTTGGCCCTTGTGCAAAGAACAGCACGAGGTTCCTATGGGTGTGGTGAGAAGACGGAAATATTAATGAACATGGATTTTTTTTCAGAGAGTTGGAATCATCATAATTACACCTTGCATGTTCATGGTGCTTTTTTTTTTTTGATGTTTTTTTTTTTATTTTTTTTTCCATTTATTTTTTTTTATTTTTTATTTTTTTATAATAGTTTATTGTCAAATTAGTTTCCATATAACACCACGTGCTTCTCCCCACAAGTGCCCCCCACCATGACCATCCCCCCTCCCTCCCTCCCCCTCCCCCCTCAGTCCATGGTTCGTCTCCAGTATTCAATAGTCTCCCTTGAACCGTGTCCCTCACTCATCCCCGCTCTCTTTCCCCCTTCCTCTCCCCATGGCAGGGGATCATGGTGCTTTAATGTGTATGGAGCACTCTGTCAGTCACTAGTGTATTTGATGCTTCTTACAACAGCCTTGTGATGAGGGTAGAGAGATAACAGCGTTATTCCCATTCTACCAGTGATGCCACTGAGATGCTGAGCTATGAAGAAACTTCTGACATTCACGCGCTGAGCTGGGACTTAAGCTGAAATCCTAAAATGTCTAAGTCTTGTCTCTTGATTTAATATTTTATAACCTTTTCCAATTAACGGTATGCTCTGATTTATGTAAAACTTGGTTGCCTAGAAGTGATCAAAATAATTAGAAAGAAACTAAATCTTACAAGTGTTTATTTACTGCCATATAGATATAATATTTAAGATTAAAATATTAAATTGTTTTCCTTGAAGTAAGTATTATGTTGTCTGGGTTGTCTATGAACAGTTTAAAAGTATTTTATAGATGATAATGGAATTTGGAACAAAATGTTGATTAAAGCAGAGCATAGAATATTTTTCATGCATTACATATCTCCATAACATATGATGAAGCACACTTTGTATTAATTTATTATGGAAAGAGTAGGCACAATTAATCACATATTATAAAGTGACTTTTCTTAATCTCTGTTGCAGTACTATTTTATTTTATGTAGCATTATTCATGCAAATGGTATAAATAGCCTTAGAGAGTTAAACAACAGCTATAGACCATAATGACAAATAATAGGAGAGGAAAATATTAATGAGCAGAAGAAAGTGAGAAAAGATACATTATCAAATGAGCAAGGAGAAGGGATAGCAAGTGTAATTTAAGGTCTTGCAGAAATGGATTGGTTGTTTCCAGGAAGAACATTTACATCATGCTCCTAGAACATTTACCAGCCAGAGCCGTCTGAATAATATTTCACTTTAGTGAGAATAACGGAGATGCAGCCCACGGCACAGCTATTCTAAAGGCAGACTTGAGAGAATTCAGACTCCACTGAAAAGAAAGAGACCAAGTCGTTTTCCATTGAGATACACAAGGTTCCGAAGTTCTGTAGCTCAGCGTAGCAAACAAGGAGTCCTTTATCATTATAGGAGCTAAAGTTGGGGGATGGGTTTTTCTCAAACCAAAAGGGAGATTATTAATTTTCCTGAAGGTCATTGTTCAGAAAATGTTGAGCCTAAGTATGAAGCATTACGAACATGGAGAGAGTCCCTACAAAGGGATCTGTATCGTGTCTCCAGCCTCCCGTGTCTGGGTTGGGCAGACCATCTCCTAGAGGGAGAAGGACATTAGCAAGACTCATGGAACCCCTGAGGAAGAAATCCTGCCAAATCCAAAGTCATTCAAACACCAGGTCAAGGGGCTTCGTTTTGTCAGAGACAAGAGTCAGAGCTCTCTCCTTCTCAAGATGGCGGAGGAACGTGACATTGTACAGAAACTTGAGAAAGTCAAGCAAAGAAATGAGACAGCTTTTCATACGTGACAATTTGTAGTCAGAATTAACACAGATGTGGGCAGTTGTAAATCCATGAATATTTCTACAAACCTAACGGAAACTCTTATCAAATAAATTTATTTTTGCTTTTACACTAAGCTGGAAGTTGGCTGAATAATCAATGATGAGCCTGCAGGAAAAGAGAAGTAACTGCCACCACCCAAGATTAACAAAATAAAACCAACAAAAGAAAAAAGAGAAGAAACAGAAGTTTTGGGGTGGCTAGGAAAATAGGAGAAAATATTAATTGGAGTTGGTCCATTAGTCCACTAATCTCAAAAGTAGTCATATAAATATAGGGCCAGATAATATGCCATTTTCCCCCTTAGTCAATAAGTTCTGTTTGTGTGAACTTAATAGCCAAAACATGAGCTTTTCCAGAACATTCTTCTGTTGCTTGTTGCTGAACATCTACTCATTTCCCACAGGAAATAGGAATATTCTGGAATTCACTGAGGACAAGAAGTGTGGCTTCTGGCAAGCAGTGCTGAACTAAATCAAAAGTCTGTTGACTCTGGGGAAATAATATGGCCAACTACAGGTCTGCGCGGCCAAACTGAGGTAGTAAATTCTGAAGAAATGGAACCAAAAAACGACATAGTTAAAAGCACTGAATTGAGTTTTTGTTGTGCTATATGCCTGCCTAATCTTTTAATTCCAGCAAAGACGTGGATGGATGCGTAGTTCACATGAAATTTTAACACGTGCATAATCTAGTGTAGAAATTCAAAAGGGCAAATTACTTGGGCAGTAAGTGCATTGGGAAGTTTAATAAGAATTAGTGATCATAAATTGAGAAAACAGACCCTTAGTGAGGAAGTCAATTAAAGACTTCATATCAGAAGCATATATGTCCACCTTCACCAGGCATGGTAACCAGAACAGCAGAAAAGAGCATTGCACCAAACTGTAGCGGCCATTCCCAGCAAAGGACTTGCTAATCTCTTGCTTCACATCCATCATAGCCCAGAATGAACTGCTTATAACCCCATATTTCTACCACTTGGCATTACACACTTGTTGGTTACTGAAACTCTTTTTCCTTCCTAAGAGAACCTTGATTTTGTTTCACGTACCCACACCGTTTCCTTTTCATGTGCCTCAGGAGAATCTGGCCTACCACTTCCATAAATGGCTCGACTTGGTCTGTTGGGAAATTCGTGAAAAAGATTCTTCATGCCAAGGAGAAGTTCACAAGGAGAGATGGCTCTGGAGTTCCCTGTGCATATTCTGTGTCCAGATGCCCTTCTGCTACCAGTCTGAACATGGAGCCCACCCCCAGCATGGCACAGCAGGGCCTTGGGAAGACACCATTGACCTTGCACCATCTCTGAGCTTCTTGGCTCGAGACAGAACAAATGTCTCCCTCAGCCTCTTGAGACATGTTTCTGGTTTTTTTTTAATAAAAAAATTTTTTTTTAATGTTTTTTATTTATTTTTGAGACAGAGAGATTCAGAGCATGAGTGGGGAGGGGCAGAGAGAGAGGGAAGCACAGAATCAGAAGCAGGCTCCAGGCTCTAAGCTAGCTGTCAACACAGAGACAGAGCCCGATGCGGGGCTCGAACCCACGAACGTGAGATCATGACCCGAGCCGAAGCTGGAGGCTTAACCAACTGAGCCACCCAGGCACCCCAACATGTTTCTGTTTTTGCAGCCACATACATCCTATGGAAAACTCGGGAAGAAAATGTGGGACATGGCCTAGACATGCCTCACTCTGTGTAAAGAATTTCTTTCCGCCTCCCCAATAGTTCACTACAGAGGGAAAAAATGTTTTCAGGATGCCTGGGTGGCTCAGTTGGTTAAGTGTTTGAGTCTTGGTTTCTGCTCAGGTCATGATCTCACTGGGAGATGGAGTCCCAAGTTGGGCTCTGCATTGCAGCAAGGAGCCTGCTTGAGACTCAATCTCTCTCTCTCTCTCCTCTCTCCCTCTCTCCCTCTCTCTCTCTCTCTCTCTCTCTCTCTCTCTCTCTCTCTCTCTCTCTCTCTCTCTCTCTCTCTCTCTCCACCTTCCTCTCTCTGCCCCACCCTATCTTCCAGCTCATACTCTCTCTTAAAATCAAATAAACTTGAATCCGTAAAAAAAAAAAGAAAAATTGGTTTCAACTCAAAATTCATTGAGTTTTCACTTGAAACAAAATTATTATGCAAACAGAAAAACATGGAGATTGCTTTTAATTTTACTCCTGCTGTATCTTTCACTTTTGAAGACAAAAAGCATGTAAGCAGATATGAATTTATGTAAATTCCACACAAATACGTGTTCACTGGGCCCCAGCTTGGTAGTGAAAACACTGTGCTTGACTAACATTACAGAGGTAGAATAAAAATAAAGTCGATCTCATAGTGAAGTCTAAAGGATTGCCTACCCTCCCCATGTTATTTGCCTTGCAAGTCCCCCTTATAGCCCCTGCCTTCTCCCTGCTGGCGACCAACTGGGCATGCTGACTATAGCTGCTCATTTACTGCCAGGACTGAACACGCCACTGGACAGTCTGTATCTTCTCCAGCTTCACATATTTACCCCTAGCAAGTGTTTATCATTAAAAAAAAAAAAAGTGGAAGGGAATCTGGGTGGCTCAGTGGGTTAAGTGTCCGACTTCAGCTCAGGTCATGACCTCACGGTACGTGGGTTTGGGCCCTACATCGGGCTCTGAGCTGACAGCTAGCTCAGAGCCTGGAACCTGCTTCAGATTCTGTATTTCCCTCTCTCTCTGACCCTCCCTCCCCTGCTCACGCTGTCTCTCTCTGTCTCTCAAAAATAAATAAAAAACACTAAAATTTTGTTTTTAAATGAAAAAAATTTTTAAAAAGTGGAAAATCATTTTTAGGTTAAACAAGTAAGAAATCACCACCCTCATTAGCTAAAGTCACCCCCAAACCCCATCTCTGGCTTCCCAGGCTAGGTGTCCACCCAGAAGATCACACACAGACATGTGGGGTATGTGCGCCCCCAACAGCCAGTTACAGATCCGTGTCTCCTGGGAGAGCACTGGCCCATGCAGGAGACCAAGGGTCATGGTTCTGGCGTCTGCCTCTCACTAATGATCCTCTGCCAGCTGCCTCTGGCAGGGACACGCCGTTCGGCCACCCCAGCACGCCTCTCCATAATTTATCATTTGTAAATAATTTAGCAGAGTCTTTTTTTTAAACCAGCGGATTAACACATGTAATTAAAATCAAGTTTACGATCACACTGTCTATGAGTACGCAAAGATTACTACTGGGCTTTCAAAATGCCAGCCAACAAAAATCTGAATTAATTATTGGCCTCCCTCTTCCCTTGCAATATGTGGCTTGTGAAGCACTTTCTCAGCTATTTGCTTATACTGATCTGAGTCCAGAAACTTACTGTTGTAAAGTTGGAAATTTATAAGGGGTCTTACTTTTCTAAGCCAGACGGTTTGCAGTGGAATTTCTACCAGAGTGGATCTTTTCTTTAATAAGCTCCCTAATTAGGTAATGATGGGAAAACATTTTATACTGTGGGAAGACCCCAGCTGCCACAGCAAGTCAGGCAGGGGGCATGAGCATGAACCACACCGATGACCAGGGAGCTCGACCACAGGCATGTGGGAGGGGTGTCACCTGTTTCCTTTTCCATCGTCTGTGCAAAGCCCAGCCCAGCCCAGAAATCAACAAGCACTGAGTCTGACAGAGGGGTTGCCGAGCACTGGAGTGGGCTCCTGGCCATCCCTCCCACCTAGTGGCCTTAGACGTTACTCGGTTTCCCTAAACTTCAGTTGTATCGCCTGTAAAATGGGGGCGGTGGCACTGTGTCCATCACTGCCGGAGTCCAGCCCCAGCAGGTCCAGGGGTCCCTGAAAGGATGGATGGTGTCGCCGCGAGAGAGTGATGGGAGAGCCACGGGTTCCTTTCCTGATCCCCAGGCAGGCGTCTCTGCTCTGTCTGCTCTGTGTCTCTTTTTATTGATCAGGCAATAACATGACATCAGAAAATAAGAATTGTTTACAGTGACTAATTCTTAGTGATAAGATGTTTTAATCATTGGAAGTGATGATATTAGAAAAATAGAAATTTTTTATAATGACATTTTTTATGATAAGAAAGTGACAAATCTATCTCATTTTGTATGGGTTGATTTTTGCCAATAATTATGACTTTGTTTTTGATTAACAAATTACAACCAAGTCATGTTATGCACTTACAGTGAGGTTGAACAAATCCCACAACAGAGAACATAACAGGATGTCTTCAGCAAAAAACAGGGTGGTATACATATTATTTCAGCCAGTAAAGCCGAGATTAAAACACAGGTCAAGCTGTATGCAGATAGGCCAGGAGCCATTTCATTAGGCTCACAGACCACGAGGAGAAGAATGCTTGCGAACAAGGTGTCTGGGGAAGCCCTTACGTGGACGCAAGCCCGATGGGGGCCTGTGTGTGTCGGCCTTGGGCCTGGGTTTCCCACGTCCTTATCCATCCTCATAACTGGAGTCAGCGCAAGGTGGAGTGTAGACCTTGGGAGGCACTACGTTCTGTCCTTGGCTTCCACTTCTAATCTCCAGCTTAGGCTCCAATTCTCTTCAGACGAGACTCAAATGGACTCTGTTTTTGACCTTGTATTTATCTCTCTTCTCCAAATTAGGCTCCTTTTTTCTGGACAGACTCAAATGCAGTTTTTATGTTTTTAACTCCTTCAAGTCTATGCTTTGGGTCTGCAAGGCTCATTAGAAGAGTCTTTTCTCAAACATTTATAATGTTTTGATCTAAAATCTCTTCTGCAGGGACAGGAAAGTGTGTTTTCTCCTGGGGCAGCTGTGTGGGGCGCACCCGTCTGACCTGGAACACTGTGGGGCCTGGTTAATGACAACAGGCTTATTTTCAGTATGAGCAGCAGCAGCAGAAGGATATCCCAGTTTCGCTTCTCATGGCAGGTGCCTTGCGGACGTCTGCCATTTCCTCGCTGTGACTGTGTCGTCCAGCAAGGCCCATGCGTCTCCCAGCACATCACCAAGAAAATGAAGGCAAAAGGTAGGCAGCACACTGCGTGGACGGTCTGAGCACGCGCAGCAGCTTCCGAGCCACAGCGGTAGGCGCTGATCAGAGAGAACACGTACAGTCCATGCAAACAGGTGCAAGTTACTTCATCTGTTTACATGTCAGTTTGCTGGTCAATGAAATGGAGTCATTCCACACGCCTCAAGGGCCTGTTCTGAGCCTAATTTAAATAACGTGTCTAGAGGACTCTGCACACACTTCATTTTCAGTAAATGAAATCTACTTTGGTATTTTAGCTTGTGTGCGCGTGTGTGTATGTGTTCATATGCACCACGTATTGATTCCTCCTGCCTCTTTGTCATTGGATTCTTTCCCCCACCCCCTGCACTGACAGCTTCCAAACTCTGAAATTTCACACAATTGCAATGAATGGATCTGAAGTTACTTCAGCAATAGGCACACTCGATTTTTTATGGAGAAAGAACCCCAGGAACAACGGACTTATTTTTTACGAGTCTGGCTGGTCTCCAAGGACGTTGCCCTTCTTTTCGAAATGAACTTTCTCCTGACTGGAAATCCCTGGTGGTAAGATTAGCTGAGATCCACCAAGATGCTGCTCTGCAAGCAGTCGGCAAATCACTGCTCTGACCTTTCATTTCCCCTCCTGGAAGCGGGGATAAGCAGCTGGGGAAGATTCTTGTTCCGGCGACCCACCGACAGACACATACACTGAAAAGAGTGTGCAGAATGTGGCTGGCTGCTTAAAAAAATACACACATAAAAGCACCTGTTTGCTTCACATGTTGCTACTTAGAGTTTAAACAGGCTGAATTTCTTAAGCTATGAAGATTGAGACTTTTGTCCTTTTATAAAAACTATACCTCAGGCAAACCTCAGAATTTGATTACGTATAACCCTTAATGCATAGTACGTTTTCATGATCCATCTCTTTATGGACTGAATTTCAAGTTCAGTTTTTCATATACTGAACAGCAATGAAACCATCACACAAACAGCTACTAAAATAGTCGTCATCAGTTATTAAGGAAGTTTTTTAAAAACATGGAATAGAGGGGGTGCCTGGGTGGTTCAACCGGTGAAGCGTACAACTCTGGATTTTGGCTTCAGGCGTTTTGAAGACAATCAACTCTAGAAGGCAGCCATTGGCTGACCTTCACCTGGTTTAAAATATGCTTAATTTTAGGGGTGCCTGAGTGGTTCAGTAGGTTAAGAATCCAACTTCAGCTTAGGTTATAATCTCATGGTTTGTGAGTTCCAGCCCTACACTGGGCTCCACGTTGGCAGTGTGGAGGCTGCTTGGGATTCTCTCTCTCTTTCTCCCTTTCTCTGTCTCTTTCTCTGTAAGTAAATAAATAAACTTTTAAAAAATACAGAGTATTTTACTTCAAAAAAAAAGAGCAATGTCTTTCAAAAGAATCCCTGGTATTATGGAATATGTTGTGTGGTTTTAAAAATGTTTTCTATATTTGAGGTGCCTGGGTGGCTTAGTCGGTTAAGCATCCAACTTGGGCTCAGGTCATGATCTCATAGTTCATGGGTTCAAGCCCCATGTCAGGCTCTGTGCTGACAGCTCGGAGCCTGGAGCCTGTCTTCAGATTCTGTGTGTGTCTCTCTCTGCCCCTCCCCCACTCGTGTTCTGTATCTCTCTCTCACTAAATGAATAAACATTAAAAAATAATAAATAAAATAAAGCATACTTAAAACAACATTTTTAATGAGCGGAAAAGAGATGCGGCACTGACTGAACCACCCAGGCGCTCCTAAAATTATGTAAAACAATGTGGAGGTCACCTGCTAATGGTTGTCTTTTGGAGTTGACCGTCTTCAAAATACCAGGAAAAATATGTAAAGCAATGAAAGATGACCAATGCTTGGGCCCAGGATGTTCTCATGTTTTCTAATGTTGAAATGTATCACTTAGGGGCACCTGGGTGGCTCGTCAGGTAAAGCGTCTGACTTCTGCTCAGTTCATGATCTCACAGTCAGTGGGTTCAAGCCCCGCATCAGGCTCTGTGCTGACAGCTCAGAGCCTGGAGCCTGCTTCAGATTCTGTGTCTCCCTCTCTCTCCATTCCTACCCCGCTCATGCTCTGTCTCTCTCTCACACAAAAATAAAACAAGTATTTAAAAATTAAAAAAAAAAGAAATGTATCACTTACTAAAATAAATAAACAAATAAATGTCTACCCAAAATGGAATAATGTAAGAGTGTTTTCAAATGATGTTTACTTTGCTGTATCGAGATATTTATGACTTCTAAAAGAACATAAAGCAACTTATAGACTGTTCTTCTGAGAAGTAATTATGACATCATTTATCTGTATTTTTACAGTTTATCATAAAAGTTCACTGACTTGAACTTTCAGAAGGAATGAGCAACTTATGGTTCTTTTAAAGATTCTTCACTATAAGAGTAAATTCAGGTTAAAAGATTACCAACATAATTTTCCTTGTTGATTAAAGGATTCATTAATGTTGCATAGAAATTACTTTAAAAAAATAATAAACACACCACAAAACTTAAAGAAATGAAGCAGAGGAATTATTTCACATTGTGATTCTACCTGAGCAGAATTTCCATTGAAACAAGAGATCTGAGAAGATACTGGGTGTTAGTATTTTTCAGACATGTTCCATTTTGGCCATTAAAGAGCTACATGAATACATCACCTTTCAGTGAAAGGACTCATAAAAGTCTGCAGTTAAGGGTGCTGGGTGGCTCAGTCGGTTGAACATCCAACTCTTGACCACACAGTTTGTGGATTCAAGCCCCAAATTGGGCTCTGCACTGACAGCACAGAGTCTGGTTGACATTATCTCTCTCCCTCTCTCTGCCCCTCCCCTTCTCTTTCTCACTCACCCTCTCAAAATAAATAAATTAACATAAAAAAAGAAATGCATAATCTCAGAGCTCACTCTGGACCTAAAGTATGAAATTCTGCATTAACAAGAAAAGTCTCCAGTTAAATGTTACAAATGCATTTTTTATGTGTTTGACAATTACCTTTTCTATTTTTATTTTAGGATTATCTGAAAGATTGCTTTAATTTGGGGGAAAAAAGTATAAGCAGCTTCAAAATTTTGATAGAAGTAGCCAGGTTTTGCTACTTGGAAAGGTCCCTGTCTTTACATTGAATATGATTTAAAACGTTTAATTTAGAAATATTTTACTTAACATAATGCCCTCAACATTCACTCATGTTGTAGAAAATGATAAGATTTCCTTCTTTTTCATAGTTGAATAATATTCATCCATATTTCTATCTATAGCTTCTTTATCTGTTTATAGATAGTGTAGAAGGGTCATTGCCAGAGCCTGGAGACACAGGGATGAGGAGATGTTTGCAAAGTTGTAGTTAGAAAACAAATAAGTTCAGAAGATCTAACGTGCAACACAGTGGTTGAAATTAACAATACGGTATTATTTACTTGAAAGTTGCACATAAAGTATGTCTCAAATAGGGCGCCTGGGTGGTTCCGTAGGTTAAGCATATGACTTCAGTTCAGATTATGATCTCATGGTTTGTGAGTTTGAGTCCTGCATCTGGCTCTGAGCTGACAGCGCAGAGCCTGGAGTCCCCTTCAGATTCTGTGTCTCCCCCTCTCTCTGCCCCTCCCCTGCTCATGCTCTATCTCTCTCTGTCTCTCAATAATAAACAAAAACATTTAAAAAATTTTAAGTATATCTTAAATGTCCTTACCACACACAAACAAAAAAATAATAATTATTATGTGACCAGATAGTAGGGTTAGCAAACCTACTGTGGTAATCATTTTGTAATATATAAGGGGATCAAACTGATACACTATACATCTTACACTTATACAGTGTTTTATGTCAACTATATCTCCAAAAAAACTGGTAAAAAATAAAATATTTTGAAATTAAGTCTATATAATTATCCTTCAGAAAACTTTCAGGAATATGTATATTAAAAGGAAGATATAATTGTAGTTTAAACAAATAGCTTGTTTTTTAAATTGTAATGGTTCTGCAATGTGTAAAAAATTTTTAAATGTTTTAATGGTCTTATTAATTATTAAAGGAGACAAGTATTCATTATTATTAGGGCTGCAAGCCAAATAGTCTGAGCAGCTGACATAATCAAAACATTTTAATTTGTAGCAATGGGCATATATAAAGATAAGTCTTAATAAAAAGGTATTCAGTTGTCTGGTATACACTTACCAAAGAATATTCCCAGAGGAATCAGATAGATGTGCTACCATTCATTCATGAGTAAATATCACCTGGCAAATGGTGATAAAACACACACTACCTTCAGAGATTTGGGTTAGGTTTTGAAGAAGTAACGGGGGCAATAGCTAACAAAATGAATGAATGCTGAAAATGTAGATCAATAAGAAAATGGAGCTGGATAGATATGTTCTAAATACTTTACATATATAAGTCATATAATCCTGAAATAACAATATGAAGCAGGCAATGCTATTTCTTTTTGGCAGAAGAGGAGACAGAGAAGTAACCTATTTAGTTGACTTTTTAAAAAAATATTTTAATATTGGAGTACAGGTGACATAGAATGTTATGTTAGTTTCAGATGTACAGTATGGTGATTCAGGGATTCTATACATGGCTCAATGGTCATTGTGATTAGTTAATATTTTTAATATTACTTTGTGTTATGACTGTCTAAAGACAGCATTTTCCCTGGGACCTAATATTGTCAAATAGTATTTAATAAATAAATGAAAAGGAGGAATAGGTGCACTTGGAGAATTTGCAGAAGTGGACAGCAAGGGAAAGTGGAGATAAGAAACATTTCAAGAGTCAAATGAGACTTGAAGAGAGATTTGAAGGAGAGGAGAGAGAGAGAGAATTCCTTTACACCAGGAATAAAGGTTAATATGTGTAAGTGATTTTGTTTAGCAGAAACAGTGGAACAGGACCAGTTGACTAAAGCAAAGCACACAATTGTTCAAGGTCTTATTGTAAGAGGTTTCAATTTAATGTAAGTGGCTATTGGGAACCTTCAAGGGTACTTACAAAAGCAGTGATGATTAATCCAGGTTAGGGGAAGATAACTCTCAATGTTAGTGTAGAATTGATACAAGCGGGTGGAGTAGTGGAGAGGCCAGTTCAGAGACACTGGATGAGGTGAGGGTAGCACTCTGAATTTCTCAGTCACAGAGACAGAGTGAAACAGAATTACCACAGTCAAGTCACCAGAACTTACGTGGACTGCATGGAAATGATGTTTAATAAAGAAGTAGCGGCTTGAAATGCTCCTCACCAAGGTTAAGAATGAGGAAATTCATGGAGCACCTGAGTAGCTCAGTTGGTAAAGCGTCTGACTTTGGCTCAGGTCATGATCTCACGTTCAGGAGTTCAAGCCCTGCTTTGGGCTCTCTGCTGACATCTCAGAGCCTGAAGCCTGCTTGGGATTCTGTGTCTTCCCTCCCCCACGCATCTCTCTGTCTGTCAAAGATAAAATAAACATTAAAAAATGAAAGAAAATTTAGGACATTAGTGATAGCTTTACTTCCTTGAACAAGTGAAATTGGATACTTGAAAACATAAGTTTTCCTCAATGGGGAAAAACTGAGAGCTTTCCCCCTGAAATCAGGGACACAACAAGGATGTCCACTCTCACCACTGTTGTTTAACATAGTGTTGGAAGTCCTAACATCAGCAATAAGACAACAAAAGGAAATAAAAGGCATCAGAATCGGCAAAGAAAAAGTCAAACTTTCACTTTTTGCAGTTGACATGATACTCTACATAGAAAACCCGATCGACTCCACCAGAAGCCTTCTAGAACTGATCAATGAATTCAGTAAAGTTGCAGGGTACAAAATCAGTGTGCAGAAATTGGTTGCTTTCTTATACACCAAAAATGAAGAAACAGAAAGAGAAATCAAGAAACAGAACCCATTCACAATTGCACCAAAAATCATAAAATACCTAGGAATAAAACTAACCAAAGATGTAAAAGACCTGTATGCTGAAAACTATAGAAGACTTATGAAGGAAATTGAAGAAGACACAAAGAAATGGAAAAACATTCCATGTTCATGGATAGGAAGAATAAACATTGTTACAATGTCATTATTACCCAAAACAATTTACACATTCAATGCAATCCCAATCAAAGTTGCACCAGCATTCTTCTCAAAGCTAGAACAAACCATCTTAAAATTCATATGGAACCACAAAAAAACCCAAATAGCCAAAGTAATATTAAAGAAGAAAACCAAAACGGGGGGCACAATCCCAGACTTTAGCCTCTACTACAAAGCTGTCATCATTAATACAGTATGGTATTGGCACAAAAACAGACACATGGACCAAAAGAATAGAATAGAGAGCCCAGAACTTGACCCACAAGTGTATGGCCAATTAATCTTTGACAAAACAGGAAAGAGTATCCAATGGGGTGGGGGGGGGAGCAGCCTCTTCAACAGGTGGTGTTGGGAGAGCTGGACAGCAACATGCAGAAGAATGAAATTAGACCACTTTCTTGCACCATTAATAAAAATAAACTCAAAATGGATAAAGGACCTGAATGCGAGACAGGGAACCATAAAAACCCTAGAGGAGAAAGCAGGAAACAGCCTCCTTGACCTCAATCGCAGCAATTTCCTCCTCAACACATCCCCAAAGGCAAGGGAATCAAGAACAAAAATGAACTACTGGGACCTCATCAAGATAAAAAGCTTCTGCACTGCAAAGGAAACAATCAAGAAAACTAATAGGCAACCGACAGAATGGGAAAAGATAGTGGCAAATGACATATCAGATATAGGGCTGGTATCCAAAATCTACAAGGAACTCACTAATCTCCATACCCAAAAAATGAATAATCCAGTGAAGAAATGGGCAGAAGACCTGAACAGACACTTCTCCAAAGAGGACATCCAGATGGCCAACAGGCACATGAACAATGCTCAGTGTCACTCATCATCAGGGAAAGACAAATCAAAACCACACTGAGATACCACCTCACACCAGTCAGAGTGGCTAAAATGAACAAATTAAGAGACTATAGATGCTGGTGAGGATGTGGAGAAACGGGCACCCTCCTACCCTGTTGGTGGGAATGTAAAGTGGTGCAGCCGCTCTGGAAAACAGTGTGGAGGTTCCTCAAAAAACTATCAGTAGAACTCCCCTATGACTCAGCAATAGCACTGTTAGGGATTTACCCAAAGGATACAGAAGTGCTGATGCATAGGGGCACATCTACCCCAATGTTCATAGCGGCACTTTCTACAATAGCCAAAGCATGGAAAGAGCCTAAATGTCCATCAACTGATGAATGGATCAAGAAGATGTGGTATAGGGGTGTCTGGGTGGCTTAGTCAGTTAAGCGTCCAGCTTCTGGCTTCAGCTCGGGTCATGATCTCATGCTTCGTGGGTTCAAGCCCCGCGTCAGGCTCTGTGCTGAAAGCTAGCTCAGAGCCTGGAGCCTGCTCCGGATTCTATGTCTCCCTTTCTGTCTCACCCTCCCCTGCTCATGCTGTCTCTCTCTGTCTCTCAAAATTAAATTTTAAAAAAACATTAAAAAAAGATGTGGTATATATGTATACAATGGAGTACTACATGGCAATGAGAAAGAATGAAATCTGGCCATTTGTAGCAAAGTGCATGGACCTCAAGGGTGTCATGCTAAGCGAAATGAGTCAGGCAGAGAAGGAGAGATACCATATGTTTGCACTCATAGGTCTAACAGGATAAACCTAACAGAGGACCACAGAAAGCGAGTTGGGGAGAGAGAGGGACACAAACCATGAGAGACTATTGAATACTGAAAACAAACCAAGGGCTGAAAGGGGAGGGGGAAGGGGGAAGGGGATGATGGTCATGGAGGGTTAGCACTTGTGGGGAGAAGCACTGGGTGTTATATGGAAACCAATTTGACAATAAACTATTATTTAAAAAATTAGTACCATAAAAAAATAAAAGAAGATTTAATTTTAAACAACAAAAAAGAAAACATAAATTATGTTTGTGAACAAAACATAATTTTTTCCACTGTAGACAGTTTGCTATTGTTTGGAGATGCTTGTCCCACATCCTGTTGCCCTAATGAGGCATCTCGGAGCAGTCCTGCAAGTCAGGTGAGGGTCTGAGCTAATGTTATGAGGAGAGTGGCCAATGGGTAAATAACTGAGCTTGAGATTACTGTGAAAAGCATTGTAAACACACATGTGAGACTCTCATGGAACAATCAATAACCTCTGAAACTTTTGCAAACCAGGGTATTTACATTTCACTGTCAAATCAGCCCTTGTTTCACCATCATAAAATGTGAAACAACGTTTAAATACATTATGCACAACCCTTTCATGTGTATGTTTATATTAGACAGGAAACTGACAAAATGGCACTAAACCTCATTTGGAAATATTTGGTAAAATGGAGAAACGATGGTGGGCCAGCGTTTTCCCAGATTGGTTTAGTATAAAGCTACAAAAATTAACACCATTAGGTACAAAACAAAACAAAATAAAACAAAACAAAACATCCCAAGGAGTTCATTGGATGATCCAAAGCACATGGACCCAAAGAAATGCAGAAATTCAGATGATGATGTTGTCTCATTTAGTGTGAGGAGGAATTATGTTTCATAAATTAATTAGTTTGGGATTACCATCACTTGGAAAAATAAAGCTAGACTTCTACTTTATTACTTAGTCAAACAAAATTCCAGTTTGATCAAGGGCTTAAATGTAAAATGTAAACCCTTAACAGGTTAAGAGAAACATGTGTGACTGTTTTTTACAGTTGTAATGTATAAACAAATAAACAAAAATCAAAAGCTGTAAGAGAATAATGGGTACATTTAATTTTATGACTCTTCAAAGTTGCTGAATTAAAAGGGACTAAGTTAAATGTCCACTGGCGAATGGAGAATACGGTTCACAAATTAAGTGATGTAGCAAGCACTGAACTTCTTAGTTTAGAGAAAGTGAAGTGAAGAGTGACTCAGTAGAAAGTGCTCACTATCCGAATAGACTATAGGAAACGAACACAGGTCAAAAATAAAGTCTTAATCTCATTGAAAAAGAAAATAGATGTTCACCAAAATGATAATAGTTGACTGTAAAAATATTAGCAAAGGGACAACAAAGATTATGTGTCGAGCACTGGGTATTCTCCATTATTAATCCGTTGACTCGTTCAAAATCTCCATGAGATGAGTGTGCAAGTGACTTAGCTATGATTCACTGGAGCAGGGCTGGTCCCAGCGTCCATTCTGGAAAAGTACCCTGCAAACACTAACTACCTTTCTGGTACCTTTCTGAGAAGCAGAGACTCTCAGAATATGTTGGTGGGAGGGGGAAGCTTTTGGAGGCTGTTTTGGTCGCATTTATAAAATATTTAAAATTTAAGTGATTCTACCCAGTGTTTTTATTGCCAAGAAATGGTTCCTCAGTAGTCACTGATATGAATTTCCACGAGGTGAATGAAAGCAATTTTTATTTGTAAGAGCAAAAAATAGGTCAATTGAACAACTTGCCCTTTGGAAAACTGGTTGAACCATTGTAAAAATTCTCAAAACTTTTAATGAGCTTATTGTATGAGAATCATAAAATCTTAATTTCAAAACAGATAAAAACAGTATAGGCATCAAAAATTGTAGGTATTTAACCTACACTTGCAGATAGAAATATGATACTGTCTGTTCAAATCCAACAGTGCACGAAATAAATAAATCACAATCAAGCAATATTTATCCAAGAATGGAACAATAGTTCAGTAATAAATAACCTATCAATGCATCTTACCAGACTTAAGGAGGAACGTCCTATAATTACCTCAGTAGATTCAGAAAAGGCACTTGATAGTGTTTGATATCTATCTATAATTTTCAAAAGCCCTCAGCACATTAGAAAGAAAATACAACTTTCTTAACTTGGCAAAAGCTGTGTTTCAAAATCTATATAAAACATTATACTTAATGGATAAATTATTCACTCTTTTGCTTTAAAAGGTGACTAAGACAAGCATGCGCATTCCACCACCACTGTCCAACAGCAAGCAGAGTTCCTGGCCAATGTGGAAAACAACAGGAAACAGTGTAACAATTTTTGGTGAAAAGAAAAACGAACACCCGTTGCGTGAGATGATGGTGTCTTCTGTGAATACAACAAAAATAATCATCAGATAAACTATGGTAATTAACGAGAGTTCCATAAATTTAATAAATGAATACATTACACAAAAGCAATATAATTTGTTTGCAGTGAAATGATAGAAAATGAGATAAGCATACAATACAATACAATATGCAATAATGAGCCAATATATATACTAAGGCAAAAAGGGAGATCTGAGTAAAGGATCAGGAACCTCAAAACAAATCAATGAGGTAACATGTTATGGAAATATTGGCTTTCTATAAATTATGAATGCAATGCTATCTTATTTAAAACTTCGGGTGGAGTTTTTTGAGGAAATAAAAAAATTAAAATCTACATAGGAAAATAAAGATCCAAAGATAGCTCAGAAATGTGAGAACTGTTAAACTATCAAGCGTCGCTGTCATGATTAGAATGACAATTTGAGGGGAGCAGGGATTTGTGTCCGCTTTACTCTCTGCGAAATCTCTGTCATGTAGAATCACACCCGGCACATCACAGACGCTCCGTAAAGACTTGTGGGTTGAGTAGAAGAGGCTCATGAAAAAATAGATAAGCCAGACTCCATGGAGATTACAGACCAGAAGGACGCACAGCCTTCACACAAAAGTAAACCATCGAATAAGTACGGTGAGTTCTATCAAAAGGGAAGTACAGGGTGTGAAGTGCATTCTCAGAAAAGGGGAAATTAGCCTTCTCTGTCCTCTGAGATGGGCACTTAACAAACAGTGGGGCACTTAACAAACGTTTCAGTGTGGGGAAAACTTGGACGGGCATGAAACTTAGCAAACAGCTATGGTAAGGAAATGGTATTTCCAGTTAAACCACAAGTGAGACAGCTTCCTTGAGATATGATCTTTATTAAATTAAACGTGATTCTGGAGTGCCTGGGTGGCTCAGTTGGTTAAGCACCTGACTTCAACTGAGGTGATGACCTCACGGTTAGTGGCTTTGAGTCCCACATCCTACAATCCGCAGCCTGGAGCCTGCTTCGGATGCTGTGTCTCCTCTCTCTCTCTCCCCCTCCCCTGCTCACCCATTGACTCTGTCTCTCAAGAACAAATAAATGTTAAAAAAAATTTAAATGCAATTTCAAAGGATATCCATAGTTACCTTTCATTTTTAGGGTTCAAAATGAAGATGTGAAGAAATAATAATCTAGAGTAATGAATGAGTAGGTATTTCTTAATATCAAAAAAAGGTTTGAATACTAGATGTGTAACTTCCACCACATTTTGCTATTTTTACATGGACACTAATTTATAAAATAGTTTCAAATATTGCTGGAGGACACTTGAATGACACTATTCAAATTGATATTTTCAAAACTATTGATCCAATCATTAAAAAAAATTTGTGATGAGATTTCAGTTATTAGAATTTATATTAATCTTAAAGGGAAAAAAGAAGAAACAGATATATATTTTTTCTGTTAAAACATAGTCAGGGGCACCTGGGAGCTCAGTCAGTTGAGCGTCCAATTTCGGCTCAGGTCACAATCTCACAGTTTGTGGGTTCGAGCCCCATGTCGGGCTCTGTGCTGACAGCTCAGAGCCTGGAGCCTGCTTCTGATTCTGTGTGTCCTTCTCTCTCTACCCCTCCCCTGCTCATGATCTGCCTCTCTCTGTCTCTCAAAAAAAAAAAATAAATGGTAAAAAAAAAAAAAAAGGATTTTAAACATAGTCAGAATTTATTTTTATTTCTTCAGAAAAATCCCTGTGGAGAGATATACTATGAAAACTGTAAGCCTGGGTTGGGACACCTGGTTCATTCAATCAGTTAAGTGTCATGATCTCAAGGTTTGTGAGTTCAAGCCCTGTGTCAGGGTCTGCACTGACTGTGTGGAACCTGCTTCGGATCCTTCCTCTCTCTTTCTCTCTCTCTCTCTCAAAATAAAAAGTAAACTTAAAAATTTTTTTTAAAGAACCTGTAAGTCTGGGGACACAGTCTCTCCTAGATAGAATGATTCCCCGAGGGGTGCTCCCATTAGCCTTGAGGACAAGGCTAGTCATCAGGCTTCCTGGCACCTGGTTAACAATCTCTAGAATAATCTATACTTTTTTAAATTTTATTATTCACAGTGATGAAAGTAATATCCAGAAAGTGGGTAGCCTCTGACTGCAGAAAACGCTGAGTAGTCATGTATCCTGGATTCGGTGCAATTATTTTGTGGTCCAGCGGAGTCTTAATATATCCATATCTAGCTCAAGCTTTCAATATTAGGAAAACACGTATTTCATTTCCCTGCCCCAAGAATCAAGGCACTGTGAATAACACTCAGCGTACTTCTGCCCACCCCATCTCCAACAGGCAGAGATATTTAAGATCTTAGTTCATCTTTGGGGCATTTCATTGAAGACCTTTTGCATTTGCCTCTATTGAGAAGGACGTTATACGCTTTTGAGTTTATAGTAGCTTTTACACTATTTTCCCATCTGCAAAATTAATTCTACAATATGAGCGTTACCTGGCAAAGGAGACCTCATTTTTGGAGTGGAAACCGAATGTCTAGATGAAAGATAAGATGAATAGCCCGCCCGGCTTCGACGACCATGCTGCATTTAGAAGATATTGGTATTTTCATGAAGTTTCTTTATCGCCAGAGGCGGGATTTATGGTACTTAAAGCATTATCTAAATGAGCAGATGAAAAAATAAAAAAATAAAGTGAACGTCTCTTACATGTCTAACCGTAAAGTACCATAAAACAAATAAATTAATTCAACTGCATGCTCCAAATGACATTTTCAGAGCACTGCTTTTTGTTAATGTCGTTTTGAAAGAAGAATTGCTAGACTCTGAGGAAAAGAGTGCAGTTTGAAAACTCTTCCTTGATAATTGTCACTGATAGGTTTCCAATTTACAAAATGCTCCGCCTAGACATGAGGAGTGCCCTTTGCTGTTCTGGGGGTGGCGGGAAGTGTTTTATTTGGGCTATAATTTCTGAAAGAGTGAAAGTTTATCGGAGCCATTTCTAATCACGGGGAAGGCGAGCCCTGGGTGGGGCAGGGAGGAAAGGCAGCACAGAGATATGGGTGCCTCCAAGAAGGGTCACGTTTTCTGATCTCCCAGAATAATCTCACATTTCATACCAGCCAAAGACGAATTAGCAGTGTTTCATTCCAGCTGCCAAAAAAAAAAAAAAAAGATAATAAAAGAAAGAAACACATTGTCAGATCAGATTCAGATCAGATATGTGTTCCAGAGTCTAGAACTTCAAACTCAGAGATTTTTAGCAGTGAATCTTACATGCTTTCCCTACAGTGCATTTAAGGAGGAAGACAGTGAGGGAAGGAGAAAGGTTTCGGTCGACAGGCTGACACCTGAGGGGACCCCTGCCCACTCCCCTGGGTCCAGAGATCTGCCGTCCGAGCCGAGCAAGAAAGGGCTCCAGGTGTAAGAAAGGCCCAACGCTGTGTGCTGTGCCCCAGGGGACTCTCTGCTGGCTGGAGGAGGGGGCGACCTCCCTGAGAGCCACCCCAGAGGAGACTGCAGAAAGCGAAGTCACTGCTCTCCGATTCACTAGCTTCTGGGGGGCACTGTGTTCTTGGGGTGTTGAGATCACTGACAGGCAGGGGTGCTTGTACTTGCTTCTCTCTAAAGTCCTCTAGGGGAAGCTGCCTGTTTAAATCATTAACAGAAAGAGAAAGGACGGTGCTAGAACATGGAGTCATTTTTTTCAGCAGATATTTATTGAGCCTCTATTGGGTGTGTGGTGCTGTTCCGGCTTTGTGACCGTGACCGCGAACAAAGCCAGCTTCCCGGGGCTTCTCTCTGGAGGCCAGGCGGTTTTGAGCACATAATGGAGGCTAGGGAGCAAAACGCAGTTCAGGGGGTGGTCGTCCTATCGCCACTGAACAAGAAATGTGATGCTGTGGCTAGGGGTCAGGGAGGGACAGGATGGATCAATGACTGATACAGGTCATTCCCGGAAGGCTTCTCTGAGGAGGTGAGGCTGCATGGAAGCCTGAATGATAAGGAGGAGCAGCCATGCCCAAACGAAGGGGAAGAGCATTTAGCATTTTGTGCAAAGAGAATGCTGAGGGCAAAGCCACCCCAGAGGCAGAAGCAGGGCTGCCTTGTCTGGGAGACGGAAAGGTCGGTGAGCCGTGAGGGGTGAGGGGTGACTAGGGGCAGCTGTGGAAAAGCGGTCTTGCTCCGCATGGGCTAGAGAACGCAGCGTTAATCCAAGGCTAATCCAAGCTGAGGCAAGGAGGTTGTTTTCCTTTGGGAGGACAGCAGGGACATTGGGGTGTTCAGAGCCGAGAAGCAGAGGATCTCATTAAACTATGAAAAGATCCATCTGGCTGTGATGTGGAACCTGGGCTCCAAAGTAGAAGAAAGGAGGGACCCTCGGTAGACGCCTTGGTTCCCTGTTGCTGCTGTGAAAAGTTATCCCAAGCTTAGTGGCGTAAAAACCAAGCACAGGTTTATTACCTTACTTCTGGACATCAGATGTCCAAAATCAGCCTTCCTGGGCTAAGGTCAAGGTGTTGGCAGGACCCCCTTCCTTCCAGAGGCTCCAGGGAGGATCTAGCCTTTTCCAGGATGGCCACTCCACTAGTTCCTTGGCTTGTGACCCAACGCCGTGTGCCGCTTATTTTCCCTGTACTTCCACGTCCCTTCTGCGGCTCATCACGGATGGCCCGCCTATCTCTCATTAGGACCATCGAGATCACATCAGGATGCCTGAGAATCCATAATAACCTCCTCAGTGCAGACCCTTAACTTAATCAATCTGCAATGGCCCTTTCGCCTTACAACGCAGCATCCGCAGGTTCGTGAAGATCCCACACAGAGTCCTTCCTTCACCTCCTGAGATAGAGCAGGCTCCGGCATGGATCTTCAAGACCTGAAAAGGGTGCTAGCAACAGGGACGGAGGGAACTAGAGAGATTTGAGATATATATTTTGGAGCTGTCAAGAATTATTGATGAACTGGACATGCCAGGGTAGGTACAGAAAAAGAAGAAATAAGTATAATTCACAGCAGCAGTTCCCAACAAGGGGTCCAGACTCTCAGACCAACAGAGTCAACACAGTTTTCAGTAGAAGACCATGAGGTGACTTGACCTTTCCACTCCTATTTCCCAGGAAGTTACAGCAGGAGTCTCCAGAGGCCATTTTCCCTGAGAGGACAACCTCACCCCCCTGGCCAATAGAATGTATGCTTACGCTTTACATGTCTTTAGTTATAATTTGCAATGTGGCAAATTTATCATGTGGAAAGAGCTGGAGACATAACTTATATACACAAAAGCTCTTTGAAGGACTCAGTATATTTTTAAAGAGTATAAAGAACTCTTGGGGCATCGGGGTGGTTCAGTTAGTTAAGCGTCCAACTTCAGCTCAGGTCATGATCTTGTAGCTCATGAGTTCAAGCCCCACGTCAGGCTCTGCACTGACAGCTCAGAGCCTGCTTCAGATCCTCTGCCCCCTCCTCCCTTTACTCTTCCCTTGCTCACCCCCTCTCTTTCAAAAATAAACATTAAAAAATAAGAGAATAAAGAACTCTTTAAACCAGGAAGTTTGAAAACTGAGGTATATTCTGAGTGAATGGAAGTAACATCTATGAGGAAAAAAAGAAACCAGCAGGAGAAGAATTGTGGGAAAGTCAAGAGTGCTGTGAAACATCATTGAGCAAGTACGTTATTTAATATCATGTTCCAAATGGGTCTCAGACAAATTAGTTGGCGGATATTAAAATTTGTCATCCTTATTAATGTGGCTGACAGAAACTCACCTTCCTCTCCTGAGTACACCTAAGCAAAATTGCCTAAGGAAAAATAAATTAGCGGGTCCCAGTTAAAATATAGTCAGCCCTGCTAAACACGCACCTGACTCACTCTGGCTTCCAGGGACAAAACAAGGAATAAGACTAAAGGCCATAAAAAACAGCACACAAAGAAAACATAGTCTTGTGGGACCCTGGTGAATAAAGAAGCGTCCCTGGTCCATGATGAAATGGAGTCATGGAGACAGGTTCCCAGAGGTGTGGTGTGGGCACAGCAATGGAAACTATGATCCTAAGGAAGCGTTGGATCAAGTCCCCTTCCGAGAACTCAACATGCTATGGCGGAGGAAAAGACCAACCCACAGCAAAATCCCTATGAAAACCAGTTCTCAAAAGATATAAGGAGTTTGGACGTCACCTCCAGATGCTGGAAACGTGGAGTGTCTTATGTATGTTGTGATCGATTATCATCAAATGAATGAATAAGTAAACGAATTTGCCAGCTGTGGAGGAAACTTTTGGAACCTCTTAAGGACTAGGACTGGAACTCACTCGGGTTTGAATCAACACAGTCATGTTGATGGAATCAGACCCAGGTCCGTCTGCTAGATGTACAGCAAAGCCCATCACTGAGACCTCTGGTTGTAACAAAGAAAGGCTTTAGGGACCCCCAGGTGGCTCAGAGGGTTAAGCATCCTACTTCGGCTCAGGTCATGATCCTGCTGTTCATGAGTTTGAGCCCCACACTGGGCTTTGTGCTGACAGCTAGCTCAGAGCTAGGTGCCTGTCTTCAGATTCTGAGTCTCGCTCTCTCTATGGCCCTCCCCTGCTCACACTGTCTCTCTCAAAAATAAATAAAACATTAAAAACAATTTTTTTAAAAAAAGAGTTTATTCTAGAGGAGACAGGAAGGCAAGCCTCAAGGCCACCTTCCTGAACAGGAAAAGAACAAGTTTTCTCTAATCATAGGGGCTGAGGTTACATACATGTTGATGAAAGGGAGAGAAGATGTGACTGTCATGAGGAAAGATGAGGCAGGCACCCTGAGCAAATATATATGCAACATACATCCCGTGTTCACTTTGGGGCTCTAACCAGCAGAAGGAGGCCAAACTCAGCCCTGATGTCAGGAGGCTACCCCAGGCCAACAAGTGGCTGGGAGCAAGCCTTGGAGCTCAATGGGGTCTTGGGCGGGTCCTCTAGGGTAAGAGATGCAGGGCCTTGCTTGTTCCCAGGCAGGACCCACATCAGTTGACCCGCAGTCCAGGCTTCCATGGCAAGAGCTAGTGGGTTTGTGAGTGGGCTCTGAAAAGACACAGTAGCTGATTAAAGGGAAATGTTTCTCTGAAAATCAAGCTTTAGAAATTTCTGCTAGTTTGGGGGCACCTGTGTGGCTCAGCCGGTTAAGCGTCTGACTTTGGCTCAGGTCACACTCTCACAGTAAGTTAGAGCCCCGTGTTGGTCTCTGTGCTGACGGCTCAGATCCTGGAGCCTGCTTGGGATTCTGTGTCTTCCTTCCTCCACTTGCACTCTGTCTCTTTCTGTCTCTCAAAAATGAATAAATATTAAAAAAAATTTTTTTTAAAAGAACTTTCCCTGGTTTCAACCTCATTAACCCATAGTTTCATTGGTGCATAGAATCTGGCCAAAATGTGGGTCAATGTTTGTCTAAATGGAAAGAAAATGTATGTGGATTTTTAAAACACCTGAAATGGCCGGTTTTATTTTCTAGCTAATGAATGATTACTTTCATCAGGGAACAATAGACACACATTAAATCTAACCCTGCTCTGACTTGAGCCAAATCATGCCTACATCGAGATTTCCCACTGAACCATCCCTACTCTTTCCAGAAACGTAACACATAACCAGACACAAAAATACATGTGGGTAGGAATGTGATAAAAATCAATGTTTTTTATCAAATTTCTGGGTTTCCTTGTATTTTCAGATACCAGTTTTAGGTTGGAGTAACAGCTCTGTGCAAGAGTGACGGTGGAGTCAATCTCTGTGTATTCAGTGTGGAAGCCGCCATGTTCCTGAAGGGGAAGGAACCCCTGTGCGTTAACGCCTGGCACGTAATTACTGTATCGCCACATGATAAAGGCTTTCTCAGAGCTGCTCTAGTAAAATGCCAAGCTAACTCTCCTTTTCTTTTCATGTAAAGGTCAGCCACAGCCTGCCTGCCACTCTGACTGAAATGATCACTGTGCTCCCATGTGCCCTGGGTTCTGAACAAACTCCAGAAGGCCCGAAGAGTCACGTGCTTAGGCGTGCTGTTCTTCTAATGTAAGCAATGCAAACCTGTCATCAGTCTGATATGTGGTAAAGATTACCTTTGATTGAAATATCGAGTTGCGTAGGGTAACGTGAGGAGAAATCAAAGTCTGGATTTAAATTTCCGTGGGTAGTTTTGAAAGTCATTGAAAGACAATGGTGACTGCCTGACCGTAGAGGTGAATTCATTAATTCACACCTGTATGCACTCATTCAACAAACACTTTCAAAGATCCTCCTGTGAGCAAAGAATGATTGTAGGGAAAGAGAAGCGGGTTGTAAACAAAACAGGTAAGAAATAAAGAGGACAGAAGTCTGTGATTGTGTAATGGATTATTTCATCATGCGTAGGACTAAGACCATAAAAGAGAAATAAATGGTGTCCCTGGAGGACAAAACAGTGGGACCTGGCTCTTGAGACAGAGCCTGAACCCTCCTGTGAAGGCTGTAAAACCTTGAGAAGCAACCTGCGGGTCTGCCTGGTGGGCACATGCCCTCCTGGAAAAGCAGCCCATCTCTATGGGCTTCCCCCCTTCACTCAGATTTTGGTTTATGGCTCATTATTTTGTTAGATTCTGTGTTATTTGAACGATTATTTTAAAATATTTAGGGGCGCCTGGGTGGCTCCGTTGGTTAAAATATTTATCCGTAGGGGTGCCCGGGTAGATCAGTTGGTTAAGCATCTGACGTCAGCTCAGGTCATGATCTCATGGTTCATGCGTGTGAGCCCCATGTTGGGCTCTGTGCTGACAGCTCAGTGTCTGGGGCCCGCTTCAGATTCTCTGTCTCCCGCTCTATCTGCCCCTCTCCTGCTTGTGCTCTGTCCCTTTCTCACACAAAAGTAAATAAACATTAAAAATTTTTAAAAACTTATCCATCTGGCTTTAAGGGAGTCAACTTGTCCAAATAAAAACCTTGACGTCTTAACAAAAACAGAAGACTAAGTGCCAGGAAACAGAGCCGGTGTAGGCAGGGCAGGATATCACGAGAGGCAGAGCCCAGAGATAAGAGACGAAGGACGCCTCCCCCGACCTCATGTGCAGGGCCTTGTGCCTCTTCGGGGACCGTGATCTCTTTCATCGGGGCTCTGGGTAGCCTCTGAAGGGTTACATGTGCATGAACGACCAAATCAGATTTGTACCTTGAAAAGACCATCCTGGGTGCAATGTAGGGAGTATTTCGGAAAGGGGCAGAAGTGTGCTGGTCGAACCAGAGAGGAGAATCTTGCACTGGACGTGACAGAGTGGCCGCCAGCTCCCACTAAATAGTGTCAATGCAGGGAAGGGGGAGGAAGACTCTGACGATGGTGTGGACTGGAGAATTTGTAGGTGTCCTTAATATTTACTATTTATTTTCATAATATATTCTGGGGCTCAGAATGAACGTTGTGTTATTGGAAGCCTTTATATATATATTTTTTAGAGCAAACACTTTTAGTCATTTTAAAGTCTTTTTTGCTAAGGGTAACTGACATTACTCTATACTTTTAAATTTAGTGAATTTAAATTTAGTAATTTTAGTGAATTTTAGTGGTTGGATTCCATAAGATTGAGCTTTTACCTCCCCAAACCCAGGTAAAACCAAACTCCCAAAGGCAGCAAAAATGAAGGAAGCGTTACATAAAATAATTTTTGCTAACTTAAGAAATGGATACCTTTGAATCTCGTCTTGGTATGCCTTCACATCCGTAGTTCCAGCATCTGAAAAACAAGATGTTTTCAGCTTGCTTTTTTATACACAAAAAGGATTGTCTGTTATTTCAATTCCTTTGTGTTAGGGCATGTTATTTGGATAATTTAAATTATACTCCACAATTACCAATATACATAAAATTAAATCCTAATAGCAAGGAAAATAAATTTAAACTATTACATTTAAAAAAAGAACTTTTGGACTTTTACAGTGGAGAGTATATTTTATCAAGGTGTCATAATGTAGGTATCATCTACACCTACTGTTCTATCTCAAAGCCTTTGAAGTAATTGGAAAAAATATTGCAAACCTGGAAGAAAGAAAGATATAGGCAGCAAACTCGAAATTCTGAGTAATGGTTCAAAGATAGAAAGGGAAACAACCATGCTGGAAGAGAAAAGGAAGTTGAGGAACTACAATGCAAAAATCTCCCAGGAAGACACCCCGGAAAAGGCTAGAGGATCTAAGTGGAGGGCAACTCGATAAACAAGCCAGGGCACAGGGAAGTATTTGGGGTGATTATGCAGAGCTTACTTACCTTTAAAACTGCACTTCATTCAGCAAGAGCAGTCTATCTGTGGCCCATGTTTATGATGAACGGCAGATAGCAGTCATTTCCCGCAACTAGACAGTCCACACGGCTGTCCTCTCCAAACCGGGTGCTTGGGTTGCAGAGCCAATACAGCTTGACAAGCAAATTGACAGAGTGGAGCCTGAAGTATAGTAACACGTTGGTTTGCGAGTGTAATTCGCTCTGGAAACAGGCTTGTCATCCAAAGCACTCGTATATCAAAACAGATTTCAGGAACCATTGGCTCAGTCGTGATCATGTGATGTTTGGCATCACATACGACTCACATTAAAGACATCATTTGTTTACCAAGTTAAAATTTATTAGAAATGTCTGCATACCTTGTTAGAACACGAGCAGGACAAATTACTCGCGATCCAAGGTTTTACATAGTTTTAAATAGAAAAAACAAAGCAGAGATAGAAGAAAGAGAAGAGAGTATATAGCTGCATTTTAATACTTAATTATTCATCCTGAGAGGCAGTGACAAACTCCTCTCTATTTAATAATAAGTTAAGCAAAAATGAGCACGAACATGGGGTGTGGGTATAGTACAGTCCGTATGCTTGAGCTCATACACACGCCCATGCACACACATATTCACACACACACAGCACAGAGTATCCAGTAGGCAATAAAAATATTTTACAAAAAACATGAAATTTATAAAAATATATATTTTTATTATATGTCTATTATTTATAAATAATTATATATTAGGCTCAGGAAGTCAAAACAATCATAAGTAACAATGTATTTTCTAACAATATCATAATACAATACAGATTAGAAATTAAGGGGTTCCTGGGAGACTGAGTCAGCTAAGCCTCCTGCTCTTGATTTCAGTTCAAGTCATGATCGCATGATTCTGGGCCAAGCATCAGGGTCTTTGCTGACAGTATGGAGTCTGCTTGAAATTCTCTCCCTCCCTCTCTGTGCCCCTCCCCTATTCATGCTCTCTCTCTCTCTCCTCTCTCTCTCTCTCTCTCTCAAAATATAAATAAAAGTTAAAAAATAAATAAATAAAAATGGATAAAAACTATTTTTAAAAGATTAGAAATTAAAAGAAAAATATTCAGCTTGATTTTCATTTATTATAATAAAAAGATTGAAAATAATTATGTATTCAAATTATGAAGATAAAACCATCTCATTACAATAAATCTACTAGCAGAACGAAGGAATTAATTTTAAAAATGCAAAACACAATAGTAGACTTAATTGCTGGGAATGAAAACTGATCTTTTGAAAGTAATCAACTAAGGAAACAAAACAAGCCCAAGATAAATACTGTAATGCAGCTCTACAAGTTGCATGAAGAAACGAAGGTGATTGAGAAGTATAAGGAAATACCGCCTACAACCAAAAAAGTAAATTTGAGAATGTAAAAAACCACACATTATCAAAAAGTACTCAAGAAAAAATAGGAATCTTAAGCAACAATGCCACCTGTTATGAATACTTTTGTGCATAGGTATCATAAAATATACTAGTAAACTGTTACAACAGTGATGGTATTGACTCCAACCATTGATCAGTAACAGAGAAAATAAGTTCAGAAACAGATATATATATGAATTTAACTTATATGACAGGTGATATTTCAAATCCACAGAAGGGTGGATCTCTACAATTAGAGGAAATTAGATGTTTCCCTTAATCCTATTAAAAATTCAATTCTTGTTGCTTAAAATATATAAATGCTCTTCCTATTTATACATGTATTAGAAAACTATGACGTACCTTTGTGGCACTGATACTTGGACATTTGGATTTGGAAGTCCAGGTCTCAGAAGCAGAAATTTTGATTGATTTGTTTAAATAAGAATTAAAATCTAATATATTATAGGAGACAATATAAATAAAAGGTAAGTGAATGTCTAAGGAATATGAATATATATATAGCATTATATGATTGGGGAAAATGTTAGTAGCATCGATGAATAAAGCTACCTAAACTTTAAAAAGGCAAAAATATGACAGATATATCCTAAAATGTGAAAACAAAATGATGATAATCCCGTGATTTGGGAAATGCTGATTGAATGAAATATTTTCATCTCCCAAAATTCACAAAACGTATGCATTAGAACAGTGTTTAAAATGGGCAAAAAAAACAGACAATGCAAATACTTATCATGAATGATATTTTTAAGTTAGGACATGCTTATTCTATAAAATATTATGGAAACACCACTTAAGTTATTAATTTGTCTTATTGTAAATACTTTTATGAAAACATTTTAGTACCTATGATTTATATTTGCTATGAAAAAAATATCTGCAAATCAGTTTGGTAGGTCAGTGATTATATACATATTAAAAATACTAATTCAGGGGCGCCTGAGGCTCAGTTGGTTAAGCGCCTGACCGCAGCTCAGGTCATGATCTCACATTTCCTGAGTTCAAGTCCCGTTTCAGGGTCTGTGCCGACAGCTCAGAGCCTGGAGCCTGCTACGGATTCTGTCTGTCTGTCTGTCTGTCTCTCTCTGTGTCTCAAAAATAAATAATCATTAAAAGATACTAATTCAATGTGATAAATTGTTTTTCAGACATAAATTTGCTAAATGATATTTCCACCAACTCTGCATTGGTGCAAAGCTACATAACATTTTTTATTTTTTCTTATAGACATGTCATAATTTGTTATGCCAGCACTTTCATTTTGAAAATGTAAATCCTGAGAATGTAAATTAAAACCTTTGTTCTAATATCACTTTGCTGCTCTTGGATTGTTTTCTTACAATGAACATTCGGGAGTCAATTCCTGGGTAAAAAGTTGAGTACACCTCATCTCTTGCTATATATCACCATGCTGCTTTCCACAAGATTTAGGGCATTTACCTCAACATTAACAACATTAGTTGTCAGTTTTTCTGTTTAAGGATCAACTTATTTTAAAATATATATATGTATACGGAATAAATATAATGTCTAAAAATTTAGAATATTAGAAAAAGACAAAGAGAAAAGAAAATAATTAATCTTGCTATTTAGAGACAAGACTCTAGTGTTTACATACTTCCAGATATTTTTGTATATCGACATGTGTGTGAATGTTTGTGTATTTTTCCTTACAAGTGAGGATTGTTCAGGACTGAGGACAGCAGGCTTTTTTGAACAGGTAATATATTGTAAATATTTTCACATTTGTAAACACTCTTCGGTATTTGTAGCACAATATCTCATTAATATTCTACCCCTTTAAGTGTCACATATGTTACTTAACTGATTGTCTATTTCAGAAAATTGTATCAAACATTTTTTGTGTGGCATTTTCTTACTGATAACCGAAACCAAAAAGTCTTTGCAAAAGAGAAATGAATGAGAAAAATTTAGTGTATCAAATTAGTGATTTATTATGCAGGCAGTGGAGGCATAAATATCAAGATATGCATCATTGAATGAAACATTTATAATAGAAATTAAATGAAAAAATAACCTAAACTAATTGCTTGTGCATTCTGATTTTCTCTATTTTAAGCTATGAATGCCTCTGCAATGATAAAAAAAATCTACAAAAATAAAAAATATATATTTTATGTTGCATAAATATAAAATTTGTGTATTTGTAAGATTTACGTTAGTTTAGTTTTATGTACTACTTAGTTTCAGAAATGTTGACAGTTATTTAATATTATTCATTTTCAGGTGTAACCATTGAAGTAGTAAAGTTAAAGGATTTCTTCATGGCCTAAACCAAAGTAGCAAACGTAAGACAAATACTTGAAAGGTAGTGAGCTGCCTTTTTAAAAAATAATCAAACAAGTATCAAACTAAAAAAGCTTCCACACAGCAGAGGACACCATCAGCAAGATGGAAAGGCAACTACTGATTTACAATCATATATCATTATAATCATATAGAGTTAATATCAAAAATACATCAAGAATTACACCATTCCATAGCAAAGGAAAAACAATCCAAGTAAAAAATGGACAGAGGATCTGAATAAACATTTTTCCAAAGAAGATATGCAGATGGCCGCTGGGCACATGAAAAGATGCTCGACATCACTCATCATCGAAGAAATGTCAAGCCAAACCCTGATGAGGTGCCCCCTCACACCTGGTGGAATGGCCATCCTCAGAAGACAAGAAATCACAAATGCTGGTGAGGTTGTGGAGAAAAGGGAGCCTTTGTGCACTACTGGTCAGAATGTAAACTGGTGTGACCACTATGGAAGACAGTATGGAGGTGCCTCAAAATTAAACCTAGAACTACCATATGATCTAGCAGTTTCACTTCTGGGTCTTTATCCAAAGAAAGGGAAGACACTAACTCCAAATGATATACTCACCCCCATGCTCACTGTAGTTATTGTAATAGTCAAGGCGTGGAAACAACCTAAGTGTCCATCAAGGAACAAATTAGTAAAGAGATTGTGGTCTACAGTGGAATATTATTCAACTATTAAAAAGAATCTTGCCATTTGGCAACATTATGCTCAGGGAAGTAGGTCACATGAAGAAAGACAAATATGACATGATCTCACTTATGTGTGGAATTTAAAGCAACAACAATAACAAAACAAGCTCATAGATACAGAGAATAAACACATTGGTGGCCGTCACAGGTGGGAGGTGGTGGTGGGCAGATTGGTGAAAGGGGTCAAAGGTACAAACTTCCAGTTCTAAAAAGATCAAGTCATCGGGATGTAACATACACCATGCTGACTACAATTAGTAATACTGTATTACATACTTGAAAGTTGCTAAGAGAGTAGATCTTAAATATTGTTGTCACAAGAAAAAAATCACAACTATGCAGCCTGAGAGATGTTAACTGTACTTATTGCGATGGTCATTTCCTTATATATACAAATGCAGAATCATTATATTTCCAAAAACCAATATGCTATATGCCTCATAATACCTTAACAAAAATAGTAAATAATTCTCTAATGAATGTAATTGATTCTGCTCAAATAAATAGATTGAAAATTGTTCTCTAATAATATTTCCTTCATTTTTTACAGGCCTTATGCTACATGCCTTGAAATTGCATTGTATTTAGTGTTTATTAAAAACTGTTTCTTAAGGCGATTTTAATTTTTACCAGTATTGTAGACTCTGGTTTAGTTCTAGAATACTTCCGACAATGAATACCTGAACTGTACCTTCTATTTAGCTTCAGACATGGCTTTTGTACGCAGAATTTTGGAACCAGAAACCATTAGTAATTCAACAAGTAGAGGGGTAGTCTACCCATAATATAAAAGGGCAGTCTGAAGGTGCTAGAAGGTCATATGTCAGAAGTCAAATTCTTCATTTGAAAGTTATTGTATTTCTCAAACCAATACAAAAATTCCCTTCTGTAACAATGTTATATTTAAATATTACATGGCTACAAATGTCTCTGAGTTTTTTGGCCTCTAATATGTTAAGAAATATTTTTAGGTTGATAGTTCAAGATTTTGTTCTTCAGTGGTTTTGAAATTCTTTAGGCAAAATAACTTAAGTTTATTAATAGCAGTTGTAGATCTGAGTGAAATACTCACTAAAAAAAAATCGCCGTTGTATTGCATTCAGACTCACAACCCTAGTAGAATAACATATACTTCAAGACCGGACAAATAAGTAGAAGACAGTTTGAGTCAATGTAACATTCTTGGTCCATCTCCTGAAAATTGCTGAGACTTGAGACCAAGTCTGCCCACATGAAATGTGGAAGTGACTTCTTCACGGTCATCATCAGGATCAATGGGCATCACCTTTAAGTTCTACTCACCATGGTAGCATTAATTATTATAAACTAAAGTAGACTGACCACATGGGGGGCCATTTTACCAATATATCCTAAATATATGCACGAGGGGGTTAGCTAACCATAAATAATCCTTTGACATTTCAGCATGTTAAAAACTATGTGAAATGGGGGTGGACGTGTATGGGATCTCTTCTCAAGCAATTACTGAGAGCAAAGATCAGTGGCCAAGGAATATTTTAAATTAAATGTGATTAAATTGATTAAATTTAAGTATTTTAGAATGCATCCCTAATAATAGTGATGTAAACCTTAAATTTCTGACATTTTTAATGAGGGAACATAATCAATATCAAAATCTGCGCCACACGGAGAGTGAAATCAAGGGAACTGACTCTTCATCCAACGCCATCTAAGCTGGAGACAAGCCCACAGTTCTTATTTCAGTGGAATGTTCCCGCTCCCCCTCCTAAGTATGTCACACTTAATTTTCTCTGCAGTCAGTTCATTTCCTAACGTGGAAAATGGAAGGTCAGAATTCATTTTTTATTTGACAGAAGACATTATGTTTCTCGAAGTCAGGTCTCCATAATTGAAAAAGGAGAACGTCAAAGTGTCAGACTGCAGATTATATTTTTCTTTTTCAAGGGAAAACTCAAAGTTTTTTTCATGAGTTCTCAGAGTTGGGAGAAACTCAGATATCGTCTAATTGTAAAATTTGTGTTGAAATGTTCTTTGATAATAGCCATTTAGCCTGTGCTTAAGGCTGGGTGCCAGCAACTCCTGTGGCACATCAGTGCGCGAGGTAGAGGTGTTATTAGGACTTTGGAAATTCACCTGGGATTGGAGGGTGGCCGCTAGGTTTTTAATTAGGATCTCAGTCTTAACATGTGACTCTACCTCGACGAGCATTAATTAATTGGTTGAGCATGTAGAAAGGCTTTTGGTCCTTTTACATGTACTAGAAAAAACAAAGTGCATGGCTCAGCCCCTATCTGCCATGGATGTGAAGTTCCGTGAGTAGGTAACTCGGGAACCATCCACTTGGTAGAAAAGACAATGGCACATAAAGAAGCATTACACTCTGCATCCAGTACTATGAATTTGCTAACGGGAAAGGCATCCTTACCCACCTCCCTTGCTGCCCCTTATTATCGAGGCTCCAAAGTCATGCTTGCTTACCAGCCTTTGTAAAGGGAAATCCGTTCTGGGGATTCAGGAAATGCTTTCAGTTTTCTAATAAAATAAACTGAACTTCATGAGTCTTTTTGTCTCTTCTTGAATTGAATCCAGAAGCAAGGTTTAGAGATGAGGCATCCATGTTGTGACCATGGTAGGGGGGATGGGCAGAGTAGGGAAAGTAACCAAACTGTGACCACAGACTCTTGATACTGCCATGAAGATGTCATAAATCTATAAATAAAGGCCCAAAAACTGGTGAGAGAGGAGATAGGAGATAGAAGAAGATGATGCCAGGATGACACCAAGAAAGAAACTGCGTGGATCTCTCTTTCCCGTCTGCCGATACCCCTTCAGGGAGCCCTGGACGAGCCAGAGCAGGCTTCCAGCAAATAAGGTCTACTAAGGCCTTGTATTCCTGAATAATATCTACTGTTCTTTTTTTTTCATTACCCACAATAAACTATTCATAAGCCAAAAACAACAAAGAAAGCTAACATGTATATAGATATTATATAACGTAATTAAAAGAGAAATGAAATGCTTTTGATGTTACATAAAACCAAACTTCTGAACATATAGACTCCTGATTAAACTGTGTTCTGCAATTATTGTCAAACAGAACATTTTCTTAGCTTAAAACATCTGCATTTGGTTAATGGTGACTTCTGGGTTTTCCTTGAGTAAAATAGTATTTTATTTATTTTTCTTTTCATGACTTTCCCACAGTAAAAGGAAGGAAAGAAAAAAGGAAGGAAGAATGGAAGGAAGGAAAGAAGGAAGGAATGCAGAGAGGGAGGAAGGGAGAGAGGAAAGAAGTGAAGCCTCTACTTTAATGAAAATAAAATTGCTTATAGTTACAAAAAAAAAAAAAAAGAAGATGGACATAAAGCCACTGTTTGTAGGTTTTCTGTTACTTTCAGCCGCACATGCCCTCTGGGACACACATACTGATCAAGTGAAAAGTTTCCGGTTGGCTTGACTCTGCGAAGGATCATTTGTGTTAATAAAATTAAATTTTTTGTGGGGTGCCTTACATACAAGAAATCAAATCAGGGCCCAGCACAAAAGTACAATGAGTACAAGACAGTTTCCCTATTTTTTATTATTTTATTTATTAAAGCATAATACATGTGAAGTAAAATGTGCAAATCATATGGTCAGTTTAATGAGATATTATATATGTACACATTCATATACCCACTATGTTCATCAATATATAAAATTTTTCTATTGCTCCAGAAGGTCCTTTCACACTATTAAGTTGCTTTTCAAAAACTGGTCCACCTCTGAAGTAATTATTTATATGACTTCATCAATGACTTTTTAAAATTGTATTCTAGGGGACACCTGGGTGGCTCAGTCTGTTAAACATCCAACTCTTGGCTTTGGCTCAGGTCAGGATCTCATGGTTCATGGTTTGAGCCCTGCATTGGGCTCTGTGCTGACAGGATGGAGCCTGCTTGGGATTCTTTCTCTCTCTGCCCCTCTCCTGCTTTCTCTCTCCCTCTCTTTCAAAATAAATAAATAAACTTTAAAAATGCATTTTAGAACTGCTATGCTAGTCAAAATGTCACACACAAGAATAGATCATACAGCTGCAGCACCTTGGCCATAAAGAACCCACCTTTCCCCACTTTCCTTTAAAATTCTCGCCACACTCCCTAGAATGTTACTCCATTTTACTGCTCCTGTTTGAGTTTTTGTGGTGGTTCCTATCATAACCGTAATAAGCAGCTTTTTAAAATCTCTGGTTGAATTAGCATTCATTGTATCAAAATACAAACAATGAATTTACTAACTACATTACTATTCCCCCTCTCTTACCAATGTTATTCTATTGCTTCAGTTCTTCTATTCTTGTCTTTAATATTTTAAATATTTTTTAAAACTTCATATTTTCTAATATTGATATTGAAAAAGCATCGGTATCCCTAACTTTTCTCTGGTCTTTCCTCCTCCTTTCATTATTCTTTCATTAGCCATAACTTGTTTTCATGTTGTGAAAGTTAGCACTTAGAGTTAGTCTTGGAATCATAGCTAAGTCTTATGTTCTGTCCATAGCTTAAATCTTGAAATTGAGAGCCCAGAAACCAGGATTTACATAAAAATGCTTATGTAAAGTTTTCTGAATTCCATGATACATATTATGCTAGAATTACATTTCATCTCCTATACTGATCACCGAAAAATATTCTTAGTGGACCGGTCAATTTTTGGAATTCATAGTTTTAGGGATGTGCTGTTTGAATAAACATTTTTGTTTCTTTATTTTCCCCTAGAGTTATTAATTACCTTTAGTTTTTCTTATAACAGTTGCCTTTCGTATAATAGCTTTTTTGGAATTTGGAAAATTTTTGGAATTTGTTCAAATTAGCTTTATACTATAGCATGTAGCCAGTTTTAGAAAGTGTTCTAAGTCTACTCAACAAGACTTTCATATTCTGCAGTTTTGGGGTGCAGTATTGATATATTTCTATTAGGACATATTTGTTAAGTGACTCTTGCTAAATCTGTATGCTAGTTCCACCAATCACTAACACAAATACGTTAAAAATCTTCCCTAGTAATTGTGTACTTCTTCTAATTCAGCCATTTTCTGGCTTTATGCATTTTCAAATTATATTAGAATCATATAAATTAAGAGTAATTATATTTCCCTAGTAAATTGACCATTATATCATTTTGCAAGATGCATTCTTATTCATCATGATGCTTTTGGCTTTAAAGTCTATTTTGAAAGAAAAAGTATTCAAAGTATTAGTTTTTGCATTGTGTATCTGTTATTTTCTACGTTTTTAACTCCAACCTGTCTGTGTCCTTATATTTAAGATTTAGCTCTCTTTTTGTCTTGTTTGTTTAACCATTGAGCCTGGCCAGGAAAAGGATTTATCTCTTAAGGTAGTGTATATGAGTTCTAAGTTTTAAATCCAGGACAACGTTCCTGTCTCTCTTGGGAGTCTCTCTTCTACATCACAGGAGGAAAGCTCTGGAAGTGGAGATCATGGTGGAGTTCACATTTCAGTCAACCAATGGGGACCTATATTCAGCTGAAATAAGTAATGTGCTGAAGCCAGGAACTTCTGGCACGTGTGCCCGCATTGATGAATTCGGCCGTTTCTGGTGTTATATTCCTCCCTTCTTGACACATAGTTGTAGAATTTGAATGTCTTTCTGGGGCCATTGTTAATGGCCAATATCTTCTTAAGGCACCTGTGTGGGGACGTTTTCCTAGGACTTTCAGACACAGAGGGCGAGCCACTGCTGCTCTAAAGCTGCCCGGGAATGCCGGGAGAAGCTGCCACAAGCAGAGGCCAGGCGCTGCCGGCTTCCCAGTGTTGGGGAAAACTCCCCACGACTCACGGAAGCCTGACAAGGGGAGCGGCCAGAACCGGAAAAGGAAAGCCCTGCTCCCCGCCGGGGGTCTGCAGCTCGCCTACTGACAGACATCTGTAAGGTGGCAAATAAGAGATAGAGAATTCAGTTCTGTTTTGGCAAAGCAGGCAACGAAGAGTGGATTTGGAGTTGAGAGTTATTAAATTGATCATTGTCCCAACTAAGGAGAAGAAAGATTCATAGAAAAAGTTGGAAATTAAAGATAATATAAAGGTAAGACTGAAAGGGTCCACTGAATAAGCAGAGTATGCACACACAAACACACATGTGCACACACGTGTGCATACACACAAACGCAGGCACACACGTGTGCATACATGTGCACACAGGCACACATGTGTGTGCACATACAAACACATGCATGCACATACAAATGCATGCATACATGTGTGCATACACACACGCACACATGCACATTTATACAGGAAAGTCCAGGACATACCACACAAAAAACCTTTGAGAATTTGGAATTTTTAAAATACTTTAAATTCCCCAAAGAAAAAATTAGAGATTACCTATCAATAAGTCAGATTGCCATAAGACTCTTCTTGTTATTGTGAATGAATATAAGTAGAGAAGAGAGAAATATCTTTAAAATATACAAGAAAATAACCCTGTCTCTGTGTTCCCATCTATGTCAAGGTCTCATTCAATTGTGACAGTAATATAACATTTTCAGACATGTAAGAATAAAAATATCTTGCTTTTTGTTAATGCTTTAAAACAATGTCTCTGGCGAAAATAACCGAATCAGGAAGAATAAACGAAGCACCAGTGATAGGAAAGAAAAGAATAAAACAATTAAGTCTAAAAGTTGCTGAGAATTAAGGAAGGCACTTGTTGGGATGAGCACTGGGTGCCATATGTGAGTGATGGATAACTGGGTTCTGTTCCTGAAATCAATACCACATTGTATGTTAACTAACTTGAATTTCAATAAGTCACTTTCAACGTTTTAAAAAACATTGAAAGTTAAAAGTAATAAATTATAATCTTGTCCTTCTTGATCATCTTAGAAGAGATAAGGAAAACCCTAAAAAAGTGAAAATATGTTAAGCCATATCTATTGATTAATTCTAGACAATGCTAGAAATTTAAAAATTTAAGCAAATGCTAAAGTTTTCAGAGTAACTACCAAAAATTTTAAGTAAATTGTATAATAATAAATATTTAACAAAAATTTGGACCATAGAAAGCGTGACAATTCCAACAAACATCAGCTATGGGAAGAAAAAGTAAACAACTACAAGGAACGATAGAACATATGTAAAAACTCGGCAGGAATAACTAAAAATATGTAAGTAATAACAATAAATGTGACTAAATTAAAGTCTTTCTTAAAGGCAGATTCCCAGAAAATATTCTCAAATGAAGCACAACAAAATCTCAGTGACATAAGAATCTATAATAAAAGAATATAAAGATTGTAGGCAAATGCTGGCAGATCAATAATAGTAAAAAACAGTAAAATATAATTCAAAGTGAATTTAAAAAAATTTTTTTAAACATTTATTCATTTTTGAGAGGTGGGGGACAGGCAGAGAGAGAGGGAGACAGAGATTCTGAAGCAGGATCCAGGCTCTGAGCTGTCAGCACAGAGCCCGACTTGGGACTCGAACCCACCTACTGTGAGATCATGACCTGAGCCGAAGTCGGACACTTAACTGACTGAGTCACCCAGGCGCCCCGAAAATTGTTTTAAAATGAGGGACATTTACTTTGGTGAAAGGAACAATTCTTCAAGATGATTTATTTAACAGTCATGAATTTTATGTAAGTGAAATACAGATTTGATTAATGTAAAATAAAAACTGTTAGAGATCAAAGATAAAATGAATTTTTTAGATACGATATAAATTTAGAGCACAGATCTTTCAGAAATTAGCAGATCATGCAAGGGAAAAAGACACAAATGCAGAAGACATGAATGTTATCATTGAGAAACCTATTTATACAAATAGTTGTAAGATAAAGGAGTAGAAATATCTATATGGCTATTACTTTGTAGTATAGTACATAAAAATATTTTAAATTTTTCAGACCTTCACTTGTTATGACAAGCACATATTTTAAAATTTAACAACAAAATCTGGACAGAATAAGGTAGGTGTATATGTATCTATATATTCACACAGAGCGTGAGGTCATATGCACATACAGCTTTTGACAAAGTCAAGCAACATTTAGATGCTTCATCTATTGGGTCTTTTGATTTTTCATGCCAATTTATGTAGATATTTATTTATGATGAAGTACCAGTATTGAAAAATTCCCTTTCTTATTTGCAGTGTTTGTGTGTGTGTGTGTGTGTTGCCTAAACATGATTTAAACGCTGCCCTGGTGACTTCAGTATGCAATCGGGTTTAAGCAACACCAGCAGAGTTGTCCTGAAGTGTAAGCACGGGTATAAACTGAGTCCCTCTGTACTAAGAATTTCAAAACATAGGTTCCATCCTTTGGTGTGCTGCTGACTTACAACTGAAGAGACCTGAGTTCTCTTCGTGTCTAATATGGCAGATCTGGGGGGACAGTAACTCGTCTTAAAAGGCTAACGTGGGAACCGCATGCAGTAGCCCGCGGCAAAGTACTCGGAAGATTACAAGGCTCTCCCCCAGTGGCTGCGGAGCGAGTTCTCAGACCCTGACACCCCAACCACCTGCAAGTGCCAGGTTCTCTACCCGACCGCGAGAAGAA